>RPOG01006882.1:0-21192 GCA_008086565.1 Thalassoma bifasciatum
CTGTGTGTCTGTGTGTGTGTGTGTGTGTAGTTTTTCTGGCGGAGGAGGACCCTGATGGCTCGGCCGATGATTAAAGAAGCAGGGATGGCCTCACTGCTTCTGGAGAATCCTTATTATATCCTTTGTTCCATGTTCAGAGTCAGACCAGCATCAAAAACAAACTTAAAAACTTCATGAGAACAAACAAAGAGAAAATCCATGTTTTACAGGGACTTTGATGTAATTGAACTTTTGGTGCTTTTCCACTGTACAATTCCAGCCCTACACGGCTCGGCTCGGCTCTACTCTACTGGGTTTGGTTATCTTTTCCACTCGCCCAGCAACAGACTCACAGTGGGCGTGGATCTTATAACACAGCTGCGCCAAAGTGCTGTGCAGAAGTGTGTGCATGTTCATCTATAACGCGACACAAACATAATTTTTTACTGACATTTGTGCCACCATGGCCTTTAAAGAAAAAAAAAAGCCATAAAAAGATTTCATTAAAGTAATACAGCGGCTCAATGTCGGGCGTCACGACAACAGAGGTAAACAACAGCCTTGTGCTGCTGCACGTGGAGGAAAATGAAGGAGCTGCTTCCTGACATCAACTCTTTCCTGGATCCAGTGAGATCACTTTAATTTTTGATTTTTGGGCCTGGTATACCAGGGATTTGTTGTTGATCAATCATTCTTCTTTGAACTGGTTTTCCTTTTTGGTTCCCTGTGGATTAATGGACTGATTGGTGCTTAAAGACTCTCGTGGCAGACAGATCGCTCCTGCACCGACCAACTTTGATTTAATCAAAAAGACTCTTTAAACAGAACTATTTTTGCTGTTTACTTATTTTTCGTTTTAAAAGGACTTTTAACTTATTTAGGAATCATGAAGGTGTGTTTTAGGGCTGCATTTTGTCTTCATTCAGTCTGGTTCTGTGCCGTCAGGGTTAAATGACATTAAAAACCCGTCGCTGACTTATTTGTTTGCCTCTTGTAAGTGATTTGTACAGAGTCAGAAGCTTCGGAGACGACATTCTCTGACCAATGAGTGGCCGGCAGTACGTTGATGTCACCTTTTAGTATCGGCTTTACTCGCTTAGAACCAGGGTAGAGTAGGTACTAAAAACTGGCATCTGACGCGTAGTACCGTGCCTGTGGAAACACAACACAAACCGAGTAGAGGCGAGTAGAGTAGGGCTAAGACGGGTCAAAAGGGACATTTGTTTCCTCCCCCCTCCTGGTCTGCTCTGTGTTTCTTAACAAACCTTCACATGGATACCGAAAACCCAAAGACCAGCTGTAAGTTCACCTTCCCTTAAACCATCATCTTCTTCTTGAGTTTGGATGATGTCACTGAGTGTAAATAAAAGGAGTCACTGTGTTTGAATCTTCAGGAGATCCAGTCTGAAGAACGTGTCTGACCTGTTTGTGATGGGGGGTGCTCTGATCCTGGAGTCCACCGTGCTGCTGCGCTGGCTGCAGAGAGAGGGCTACTGGCCCCTGGGGATGACCGGGATCTCTATGGGAGGATATGTGAGTCCAAATGAGCATTTTATAACTTACACACACATCCACACACATAACGTATCACATCTGCTACACCTCATCACACAGATCTTTAATATCACTCAGTCTGCTCATGCTCTGAACAGCACTAACATCACAGTCATTTCATAAAGATGACGCTCCATAAACAAGAAAGTGCTGAGTGGGATGTGATACTTCTCTCTGTTTGAATTTATGATGAGTATTATTCATAGTAGGGCTGGGCAATTACTTCCAAATTAGATTAAATCTCAATATGTCCTGCTGCAATATTCTAATCACAGACAGTGCAATATCTCTTTAACCTCAAATGTGTCAGAATACCAGACCCTGCTCAACCAAAGAGACACATTGTTGAAAACTATCTTTGCAAGAGAAACAATCTAAGACATGAAAAGTGGCAAAAAACCACAGAGAACTAGCAATAAAAATAAGTTTGAGGAAGCAAAAATGGTCAAAAAGCAGCAAAATTGAGTAAAAAGGGGCAAAATTAGTAGAAAACTTGGTAAATGTGAAAGTCACAAAGCTTTCCAGAGGCCTGAAATTTGTGTTTAAAACTTCCTTTTTTATTGATCTTCTGTAATATTCTTATATTCTGAGACACTGAAGTTTGGATTTTCATTATCTTTAAGCCAAAATCATCAACCTTTGAAGAAATAAAGGCTTGAAATAATTCCCTCTTTATATAATCACCAGGCTAAGGTTATCCCTGCTGCTTGAACATCTTTTATTTCTGCACACTTTCCTCTTGGTCGACTTTTGTTGATAGGTTTGGACACATGGCCAGCCTGTCCTCTTTCTGATCACACCACTCCTTTCCTGAGCTCTTGTTCATGGCAGCAGATGTGCAAAACAAAAAAACATTGAGATGGAAAACCACAAATATCATTTTAGCTTGTATGGAATGAATCAATAGTATATAAAATTACATTCTCTCCTGTAACTGGTGTAAAATGTTGAGCTTTGAAATGAATGAATTCATGAGGCCTCACAGTTATTGAATCACATATATTGATATCGTGCAGATGGCATCTCTGGCGGTGACTAACTGGCCCAAGCCGATCCCTCTGGTCCCCTGTCTGTCCTGGTCCACCGCATCCAGTGTCTTCACTACGGTAACACACACTCAACAGCACGTTGAGTACGTTGTTAAAACAAAGTAGGAGTTGGTTTTATGACCAAGCAGCAGCCATAAAATCCTGTGTGTGTGTGTGTGTGTGTGTGTGTGTGTGTGTGTGTGTGTGTGTGTGTGTGTGTGTGTTTCAGGGTGTCCTCAGCAGAGCAGTGAACTGGACAGAGCTGGAGAAGCAGTATGCGGTGAACTCAGTGTATGAAGAGGAGATCATTAACCTGCTGGAGTACTGTGGGGTGAGTTTGTCTTCATCCCCATCATCATCTCCATCATCGTCTTCACTCAGTTTGAGCATCAGTCTAAAAACCCTTTTATCACAGTTGGATTCATCATATGTTGGTGATTATTTTAATCTCACATCGTCTGTTTCCCTCTCTGTCTGCTGTTGTTGAAGCCAACTCTTCAGAGAAGATTGGATAAAAACACAACCAGCAATTCTACACATTATTCTTCTGTGTGTTTTTTTGGACTGATAATATGATAAACCTTTTTGGTTTTGTTCCGCTCAGCTCTGTGAGGAGACAATGGCTTTGACTTTTCTCATGGCTAACATTATAATTTTGATCCATTCAACTTTATTTATTTATTTTTTACAATGAGAACAGATCAACACCCAATAAAAGAGGACAGGTTTGAGTATGGACTGTGGTTAATGCGTAGTAGAGTAAGGATTTTAAAGGTGGAGTAATGTGCTCCTACTTTTTAGCTTTTGTCAGGACTCATGCAGCCACACTTTGAACCCCCTGAAGCTACTGTACAGCTTGTTTTGATGCTCCTGTGAACAGACCAGGGCAGTGATCTACTCTACAGGAAATGAATACATGTGTCATCCTTTCAATGCCTGTATGTGACATCAGTCCCTTGAGCAATAATCATCAAATAGTTAAAAGCAGGAGAGGTGACTGATTTGATGTGACCCCAGAAATTAAGATCTAAGTCCAGAGAAACCTCTGCAAGAGTTCTTTCTTGATCCTGAGCTGAAAGGAAAAGAGTCTGAAAGTTAAGGCTGGCACTGAGCAAAGTCGGTCTCATCTTTGGAGATCATTTTGTTGTGCCTGTCATTGATTTTTTTTCTATCCTGGAATGGAGGACTTAGTGAGAGAGGGTTACCCAGCTTCAACAAGAAATTCAGAGCAAGAATTCACCACAAACTGAGCAACTCAACTCACTATCTCTTTGAAGGTTAATCACCACGGAAACTGCTGATCTCACACAGGTGCTCAGTACCATCTTACTCTGTGTGTGTTTTTTTTTTAATACATAAACATGGTTTGGCTCTTCAGGTGTTTTAGTCATTACACCTGTGAGTTTTTCACCTTTACAGCACAACAGGGATCTAAAGCATGAATTTGTTTAACATTATCCCTCTTCAAAGGCATTGTCTCCTTTCACTAAATTGCCCGTTTGGACTTTGACAGAGAGCATCATGGGACATTGAAAGGTGGAAGAAAGTTTGATTCTCTGAGGAGAAATAAATGAACCTAAATGGTCCTGATGGCGTCCAACGTTACTGTCATGACAAGGAGATCACACTGAGATGTTATCTAGGCGGCTAAGTGTGTAGGGGGGGGCATCATGATCTGTTTTTTCCTTCAGTGGAACAATAGAGCTGACGGTTGTTCAGGGACATCAAACAGCAGCTGGCTATGTGGAGATGTTGCAGGGGGCGTCTTTCATGACCGAGGGCCCTGGTTCTCTGCCATGTGAATATAATCTATTTTCGCTATGACTTCCTGATGAGTAGATAAATATCTGTGTTTCTCTGTACACTGTTGTTGTCCAGGCTGACTCCTTCAAGATGGGTCGGGAGATCCTGAAGGATCCAGGATCTCTGGAAAGTCTGCTGGGTCTGTCTCAGAGCGGGGCATCAGCCGGGCAGAAAACTGGGCGGGGCCTGCTGATTGATGGACACCATGTAGACCAGCTCTTCTCAGTTAGTAACAGTGGGACCAGAGTGGAGTCCACACAGAAGTCAGTACCAGTTATTATTAACAGAATTGCATGATGGTCCTTTTGTGAGCATGTGTTTTATGTTTTGTGCAATTCACAGGGTAAATTATTCACTGTAAGATGTTTTAATCTTTAATTTTGATGTTGTTTTCAGAAGTGTTCATGCCAACCCTCTGCAGGGGAAGAAGAGCGACTCAGACAGGTGCTGTCGTCCATCTTTACACAGAGAGTCTATCAGCTTCATGAAGGGGGTGATGGACGAGTGCACACACATGGCCAACTTCTCAGGTAAAGGAACAGAGATGGTTTATGATTAGGAGATGGTCAGGGTCACACCTTCAAGCTGCTTCATAGAGTTTAGTGCTGTTAGAAATAAGTGAATGAAGTGCTGAAAGCATCAAGAACTGTAGCTGTGCATCGTTTCCTCCACTATCTCAAGGTCTGATTCATAAAGCTTAACGCTCTGATGATATTCAAGCTGAAAAGCAGCCACAGATGCTGCAGCTCAGTGCAGTTTGCTCAGGTTTTGTGGCTGATTGTGACTAAAATGAGCTGTTAGTATCTTCAGAGCTGCACTGTGTGCTGCACTTTTTATGATGGCACCAAACTCTGTTCACAAACTGTGCATGATGAGCATTTACCGTGGAGCCTCTCATGACCAATGTCAAACTAATCATCAATATGAAATCAAGCTCACTTCCTGAAATGAGCTGGTGAATAGAAGCTCCTTCAGATTACAATGAATAAATAAATAAACTCTCTGTGGTGCGTAATGTCACAGTGCAGGTGTTGACCCTCAGACAGCTGCAGAGTGATGCAACTCTTGATTATTATAAGATCAGGAATGTCAGAGTCATATTAACAGACTTATGGCGCTTTTCCACTGTACAATTCCATCCCTACTCGGTGGTAAAAGATCCACGCCCACTGTGTGTCTGTACTCCAGCTAGTGGAAAAGCTAACCAAACAGTGTAGAGCCGAGTCGAGTAGAGCCCAGTCGAGTCAAGTAGGGCTGGAACTGTATCGTGTAAAAGCGCCATTACTGTACAGATATGTTATTTTTAGCCCATCCAGAGGTGAATTGATGTTTTGATCTCTGAAAATTCAGCCTTTAACAGCTCTGTGACCCCTGTGGTGCAATTCCCCTCAGCTCTCAGCAGATGGCAGATCCGTCACTCTAACTATGTGGGGCTGTCATCACCAGTGTTAGCAAATCAGTTGCTATTTGTAATGAGGCTCATTCAAACAGGAAAAGGTGTGTTTTACTTAGAATGTATGCTTCATGGTTCAGTGAAATGTCTGCAAAAGACACACTGGTGCAAAGAGATACTGGTTGACCTGCAGCGCTGTTTGAGGAGCATTTAACCCTTTGCTCATTGAGTTAAATGATGTCTTTATGACTCAGTTGAACTGGTGTAGCAGGGGCTAAAGCTGTACAGTCCTTCAGTGGATCAGGACCTGAGTGTGTGGAGAGACGGAGCTCACTGCAAAAACTGAAATCTACGCAAGTCATAATGTCATACTTGTAGTAAAAATTGTCTTATTTTTCTTGATTTGAGCCACATTCAGCAGACCAGGTCATAAAGATGTCTTATTTCAAGTTTTTTACTGACAAAAAGGAGGTCTGAATTGCTTACAACAAGTCAAAAATGATCTGCCAATGGGAAAAGAAAGATGTCTTTATACAAGAAAATTTTTCTAATCCCATATGCAGATTTTTTTTTTTACTTGTTACACGCATACTGCAAAAACTGAGATCTAAGCAAGTCATTATGTCATACTTGTAGTAAAAATTGTCATATTGTTCTTAATTTGAGCCACATTCACCAGACCAGGTCATAAAATGTCTCATTTCAAGTTTTTTACTGACAAAAAAGAGGTCTGAATTGCTTACAACAAGTCAAAAAAAATCTGCAAATGGGATAAGAAAAATTCGCTTGGGAAGTTTCTTGAAATTAGAAAGATGTCTTAAAAAAATAATCTTTTATCTTATCCCATTGGCAGATTTTTTTTTACTTGTTATAAGCAATTGATGCCTCATTTCCGTCTTTAAAAAACTTGAAATGAGACATGAGACCTTGTCTAGTAAATGTGGCTCAAATCAAGAATAGAAAGACAAATTTTACTAAAAATAAGATATAATGGCTTGCTTAGATTTCAGTTTTTGCAGTGCTCTGAGGTAACAGAGGAACCTGAGCTGCTGATGTTCAGATTTCAGACTGTGGAGCCTCAGATGAAACACACTAATGTATTGAATGTGTTAAAGTCAAAAATGTCCACTTTCCCTCTCAGTTCCAGTGGACACAAGTCTAATCATCGTGGTTCAGGCCAAAGAGGACGCCTACATCCCTCGTACAGGTGTCCTCAGTCTGCAGGAGATCTGGCCCGGCTGTGAGGTCCGCTACCTGAACGGGGGACATATCAGTGCATACCTGTTCAAACAGAACGTCTTCAGGTAAACCAGGACCCAGAGGATGAGTGTGTATGTGTGTTTCAGTCTTCAGCCTCTGAGTGGTGTTACAGTTGTATTTTTCTGTGTTATGTTTGCAGACAGGCCATATACGACGCATTCAACAGATTCTGTGTGAAGTATCCCAACCTGCATTAAAACAGGACTTGGAGTAGAACCAGAAGGTTGACCAGAGCCAGGACCTGGACCAAAACCTGGACCTGGAACTGGACCTACAGCTGTCCAGAGACCAGAACGTCTGCAGTCTACTGTTAACATGTTTTTACTGAAACGTGAAGATTCTGACCCAACAGGTTGAGTCTTGATGACAACAAGGGGCTGTGTGTGTGTTTGTTTTGTACTAGTTTTACTGGTTTCAGTGGTTCTGCAGAATGGATACACACTGATATCAGTAAAATACTCTCTGACTGTTGATGACAGACGGTTGCTCAGGCACAGACATTGTGAGGGTTAAATACTGATGACCGCTCAGACGTAACATTGTGACCGCTCGGCTAAATGTAGGATCGTGTCTGCTTCAACACAAAAACTCCAAGGAAGCTGTCCAATAGATCCACCCACTGAGAGGTGAGCCTGTAGCGATGATGTTCCCTTGTCCCTGTCAGAGGTCACAATGTCACGGATGACTGGTTTATATCAGTAATGTTTTATAAATCATGACAATTCCATCATTCTTCACCCTTCCTCTCTTTTTGACGTGTCTTTGTCAGAGCCTGTAATCCCTTCACTTTAAACCAGGGGTGTCCAAACTAAGGCCCGAGGGCCAATTGTGGCCCGCCATCGAGGTTCATGCGGCCCACAGCTTTCATCTAACTATTTATTAATTTTGTCTCTCAAATTAATCATGCTCTAATTGTGTGCATTTACAGTTTTGTTGCCTGAAGAAAAACCCGTAATATATCTGGTAACATCTCACAAAGATTTGGACTGTGCGTAGGCTACTTAAGAAAGCTAAAGCCCAACAACTCTTACAGCTGACATGTTAAATGCATTTGGTATAAAGCAAAAATCTGCTTTGTGATTTGTTGAAAATCAAAAAAAAAAAGAAAGAAAGAAACACATGAGAGGACACAAGACTGGATTAAAGTAGTGAAATGGTGAAGAAAAGACACAAGTTGATGCATAAAATGGTTCAGAATGCAGGATCAGGGATATTTGGGGTTAAAAATGTGTTTATAATGTCTCATAAACAAACATGATAAAGTCCAGATCCTGATCCTGCCATGAAAAATTATGACATTTTTCCCAGGTTTGGTTTTTATCTCACAAGTCTGCAATAATAGCAGAAGAATATTTGACTAAACTAAGAGACTGTTTTTGATTTTTTTTTTTTTGTCTTAAATAATTTTAAAGAAATAGTTTTCAAATGGAGCACTCATTTGCCACTTTCGCTGTTAACAGACGTCAGTAAGAGCTGTCAGCCCAAGGTCATTTTCACAGTATACAATACGGCCTTTTTGGAAAAAAGTTTGGACACCCCTGCTTTAAACAGTCTGTCCAAACTACCTTTATTCTTAGATGAAGATAAAACTGTCTCTTTTGAACTATCACAACCCACTAACCTACTAATGCATGAACAGTGATTCAAGTATTTGTGGTAAATTCTGTGTTAATTAAAATCTAATCACGGTTTATGAAGGCATGATGGGGAAAAAAGACAAAAGATTGATTGGATTGTTCCTATGGCAACCAAACACAGCAGAAGTGAGTCTGAGTCTGTTGTGTTGAAATAAGGGTTTGATTTTGAATATCAGTTAAACCGTTTGACCCTGACACCCAATGAGAGAAGGAGAGGACAGTTAAAGGGATAGTCTGTGCTTTTTAAAGTCAGCGTGCATAAGGCACTTCTCAATAATCAGTGTTACCCAAGAAGAACATATGTCTTAGCCACTTTGTTGAGACACCAACAAACAGAGAATCAATAGAAAGCTTGATTGTTTCTGTTATTCAAGGATGCAACACATGCATGTTTATCTGTCAGCTCACATACGACTGCATTCTGCATCACACCATCCAGAGGTTCCTGACCCCCTTTTTTACCCACTTTCTTTTATTCCAAAATCTTCATAAAAAAAAGAAAGTAAAGCAAAATTGAGGAAGATTTCAGCTTTCACCGTTTCTGTAATGCACAGCGAAACAACTGATGATCCTGATGATAAGTTTACCTTACAAAGATACACTGTGTAAACCGCGGAAGGAGAAGTCTGAGCTGAAATAAATTCAACAACACACATCACATTTTCAGACTGTGATACTTCAAATGAACTTAAAAAGAGAAGCAAAAATATTACAATGCACAATTCATTAGTGATTTATACATCTGATCCCTTTCTTTCCCTGAGGCAAACTTTAGCAAGAGAGCTACAGCTGCTGTCACCAAACTCAACGTCAGGAGATCGGATGAACTCATTTAAAATAGCACGACGTTACAGGAGAAACAGGGATAAACTTCTTTGCCGTGTTTGTTTTTCTTTGGTTTAAAAAGTGCTTTGACGTGACCCTCTGATGTGCCATTCTGTTGTTGTTCATGTTGTTTTGTTGTTTCCATCAGCCTGTTTGTATGAACTAAAGCTACACAATGTCCTTTTTATAAATCTCTACATTTGTATGACTTATATAGAAAATTAGATTGAATAATTTCTGATTTGTTTGGAAATCTGTTTAAAGTTGGATTGAAATGTTTTTATTGTAAAATGAAGAACTCAGATTTTTATATTAAAAAATTATAAATATATATAAATGAATAAAACAGAAATAATCCAATAAAAAGAACTCACTCAAAAAAAGAGTTAAAGCCTTTTCATCCCATCCCCCCTGCAGGGGCTGATCCAGACTATTTCGAGGTGGGGGGCACAGCGGGGTACAACAAACAAGTTAGGGGGGCCACCTAAAAACAAAAATAATGGCAAGCACATTCTTGTACATGTAGACCAACAAGGACTTACAATTACTTCACATAAATCATACAGAGGATGTTTAAATGTCTTTATCATGTGCTTGAATACCACATAAGTATTTGTACCAAACAGCACTGTCAACTTTCCCACTTACTGACATTACAAGAGTTCAAATTGCTCCCCCTGTTGGTCAGTGGTGTATAGATGAGTAAGAATGTTTTAGCTAAAACTGATGGTTCTTACCATAGCAGTCTCTGCCATCATTGTGTGAATGATGTGTGGTTGGGTGAAAGAGACTAGAACAGGGGTGGCCAACCAGTCAGACACCAAGAGCCAAAAAAATCACAGTGGCTTACAAAACTCTCTCACACAAATGGGAAATGACATTAAATGAAAATCGGTACATTTCCACGTTTCCAAACCAGTGTCCCCCGGTCCATCTTCAGACCCTTACACATGGTCTCTCCCTCATTCATACTGTCTTTTTTCACATCCCTTACCTCCACACACACATACACACATAACAGTGGCAGCTGCTGGTCTTTCAAGGAGAGGAAGATCATTTTTTTACCAGCCTACAGAATAATAATTATAACTTTATTTATGCAGCACTTTTCAAAACAATGTTACTAAGTGCTTCACAGGAATTAAAATGAACATTGAAAAGAAACAAAATACTGAAATAAAGGGGGAAACAAAAGAGAAATGCGTGGGGGAGTAGAGGAAAGTATACCATGCAACCTTTTTTGTAAAGGCTAAAACCACCACCAAAAAGGAGAAAAAACATCAGAAAAATTAAAACAAACAAAAATGTTAAAACAAAATAAGGAAATAGAGAAGATTTAAGACATCATGAATGTGTGTGTTTATTTGTATGCAAATTCTACTTCTTCTGCTGCTCCTTCACATAAAAACCTCAGACTTTGGCCGATCTGCCGCCCTGTGTTTCACTGAAACCTGGCTCAGAGAACACATCCCCGACAGCGCGCTACATCTGCCCAGCTCGCTGACCAGATCACAGACGTGGAGAGGAATTATCCAGACTCACTGCCTATTATTTCAGGGGATTTTAACAGAGCAAACCTCAACAACAAACTCCGCAAATACAAACAGCACGTCACATGTCCCACCAGGGACACTAACATTCTCGACCACTGCTACACCACAATAAAGGTCGCTTATCACTCTGTTCCTTGTGCAACTTTGGGACTCACTGATCACTGTTTGATCCACCTCATCCCTACCTACAGGCAGAAACTGAAATCTGCAAAGCCTGTAGTTAAGACGGTGAGGAGGTGGACTGAGGAGTCAAAGCAGGAGCTACAGGCCTGTTTTGAATGCACAGATTGGAGCCTCTTTGAAGCTGCAGCCACTGACATTCATCGACTTTGCGACACTGTGACATCCTTGGGCAGTTTTTGTGAGGACCTGTGTGTGCAGACCAGGACATTACGCACACACAATAAACCTTGGTTCACTGGGAAACTGAGGCAGCTCCGCCAGGCCAAGGAGGAGGCCTACAGAAGAGAGGACAGGCTCCTGTAAAAGCAGGCCAGGAACACACTGACAAAGGAGATCAGAGCAGCTAAGAGGAGCTACTCTGAGAACCTGGAGAAACTATTCACAGTCAATGATCTGTCCTCAGTGTGGAGAGGCCTCCAGCACGCCACCAACTACAGGAGACCATCCCCCCACCCTGTGGAGAATCCCCGACTGGCTGAGGAGCTGAATCTGTTTTACACCAGGTTTGAAAGAGACTCTCTCACACCCCTCACTCACCCTGATAACAGTGGGCTACCTGCACCCCTGGTCACCTCTACCCTCTACAGAAACCCCCCCAGTACTTAAGATCTGTGAAGAGGACGTGTGCCAACAGTTTCACAGACGAAAGATCAAGAAGGCTGACCTGATGGTGTCTCCCCCTTTTGTCTGGGAGCCTGTGCTGAGCAGCTGACCCCCCCATCTTCACCTGGATCTTCAACAGATCTCTGGAGCTGTGTGAGGTCCCCTCATGCTTCAAACGCTCCAATATCATCCCAGTCCCAAAGAAACCCTCCACCACAGGACTAAACGACTACAGGCCCGTCGCCCTGACATCTGTGGTCATGAGGTCTTTTGAACGGCTGGTGTTGAGCCATCTGAAGGACCTCACAGGACCCCTGCTGGACCCCCTGCAGTTTGCCTACTGGGAAAACAGGTCGGCTGAGGATGCAGTCAACATGTGTTACATCCTGCAGCACCTGGACTCTGTGGGGATCCTGTTTGTGGACTTCAGCCCAGCGTTCAATACCATCATCCCTGACATTCTCCATCAGAAACTCTCCTGCCTCTCTGTGCCAGCCTCCACCTGTCAGTGGATCTCCAGCTTCCTGACTGATAGGACTCAGCAGGTGAGGCTGGGCAGCATCATGTCCAGCACACGGACTGTCAGCACTGGTGCTCTTCAGGGGTGTGTGCTCTCCCCACTGCTCTTCTCCCTCTACACCGATGACTGCACCTCAGGGAGTCAAACTCCTGAAGTTTGCAGACGACACCACCGTCATCGGTCTGATCCAGGATGGTGATGAGGCCGCCTACAGACAGGAGGTGGAACAGTTGGTCCTCTGGTCAGAACAACCTGGAGCTGAACCCGCTCAAGACTGTGGAGATGACAGTGGACTTCAGGAGAAACCCCCCTCCACTCCCCCCTCTCGCTATTCTCAACAACACGGTGTCTACTGTGGACACCTTCAGGTTCCTGGAATCCACCATCTCCTGGGACCTGAAGTGAACCTCCCACATAGACACAATCAGGAAAAAGGCCCAGCAGAGGATGTTCTTCCTCAAACAGCCCAGGAAGTTCAACCTGCCCCAGGAGCTGCTCATTATCTTCTACACCTCCATCATCCAGTCTGTTCTGTGCACCTCCATCTCTGCTTGGTTTCCCTCTGCCCCTCAAACAAGACAGGCACAGACTACAACGAACTGTCAGGTCTGCAGAAAAGATCATTGGTACCAGCCTGCCCTCCATCCAGGACCTTTACAGGTCCAGGACCAGGAAGAGAGCTGGTAACATCTCTGCAGACCCTTCACACCCTGGACACTTTCTGTTTAGACTCCTCCCCTCTGGCCGCCGCTGCTCAAAAAATTTGTTAGACCATCACCCATTGCAAGTTGTTTTGCACTGCTGCTCGAGGTTAACAGTAAATTGCAGATTTCCCAAATGTTTTTTCTGTATCTGTATTGTTAAATCTACCAGTATGTGCAAACTGTTACATCAAAATGATCTTAAATGCTATTATATAAGTTAATTTCTGCTATCCATTAGTATTCTGCTTAACAACAAAGCAGGGAAAAAATTAAAGCACATGATTGTTTTCTGATGGAAAAAAAAAAAGTCTTTTACTCTTTTTGTTTTTACTTACAGTCATAAACAGAAACAGTGGTTTTAGTGGTTGTATGTTATTTTGATTAATTTTGACGAACTGTTAAAAGTATTGGTATTAGTACTGATATAGGTGATACTAGCCCCGCATTTCTTTGGTATCGGATCGATGCAGAATTTTGTAGTATCGCACACCACTACTCCTTACTCGGGGCATGAAAGACTCCTCATCCTGTAACAGGGACTAAAGATGGAAATTATTCATTGGCTATAATCTTGCATATTTACATGTATATGTCCATTAATATTTATTTTCCATATTTTAAAAATAAATTAACTCTCTCTCTCTCTCTATCTCATCCGCTCTCCTGGCACCAATCGCCCCCCATACAAACGTCACCGCACTCTATATATACGTCACCGCACTCCATATATTGCGCAATAGAGGGCGTGACTGTGCTCCGCCTCCCTGCACGTTCAGTGAGCAGACCGGGCCAGCAGGCAGGAGGCAGCACCATATTCATTCTCCGTTTGCTCTGAGTGCAGCATTCCCCTGGTGTCCTTCGGAGTGCAGCGATGTTTTCCTGCAGAGCGGCCTGGCAGAGGTGTGGGCCTTTGGCACGGAGAGCAGCCTACAGGTTGCCCCGGGATGGTGAGTTTCCTCAGCCAGCCACAAACCCCTCTGAAACAGAAAAGAGAGTGATTTTCATCCTTCCCCCACGCTCTCTGAGCTAGTGTGAGTGGTTTGCTGTGTTCCCTGTGTGCTCCCTGTGTGCTCGGTGCCTGCATGCTGATAGTGAGGTAATAGTACACTCTGTCCTCGTGCGAGTGGAGCAGAGCTGCATCCACGAACCGGAGGATTCAGGACATGGCTGCCCCGGCATGTGAAGGTCAACCTGGGTTCTGTAAAAATAATGTGATGGAGTTCGCTCCTCGTTTTTAAATAATAGCGTTCCAGGAAGGAAAGAAAGGTCATGAAGGTTAAACCTCGTGGGGATAAATGTGTCCTGGTTCTTTCATAATGGAGGTTATCGAACACTTCTCTGTGTCTGTGTGAGGATTTAGCTGTTTGAAGCAGTATCACGCTGTTTTCAGGCTTCTCACTTGTCTTTAATAATGAAACTCATCACTGTTGTTCCGATATAAACTGAGCCAAATCATCATGTAATGAAAGTAAAGATGAGCTGGTGAGGTGGCTTATATTTCTGGGTTTCACTCAGTGAAACATTACTGTTAAAACACTGCTTATACACTTCTTGGTGACCTTCAGCACTTAGGAGATAGTATGGAAACATGGTTGCCGCTGTCAGTCACGTGGTTTGTACATATGTGTGACGATGTATAGAGCGCACTCCAGGGACAGGAGCCGTGTCACCTCCACAGCAGCTGAATACAACTTAACACAGCTACATACAACTGAATACAGCTCAGTCTCCATTCAGAGCTCAGTGTAGAAACTTTCACAGGTAAAGGAAGCTTCAGAAGAGTCAGAGGAAGAGCACTACTCAGCCTGTGGAGGCTCACATCCACAGGGCTATGGTGCAAACTTGACCCAATGTAAGGTCACTGTGTTAAATCAGGACATTCAATTCCCAAGAAACCAACTGATGGATTTTTTTAAAGGAACCAATAGTTAACAGTTAGAAGAAGGGACCTCGTTCCAATAAAAATACTTACAGAAAATATCATGTAACTAAAACAACGATTCAAAGATTTTGATAATAGAACAGCCATTCAAATTTATTTATGTGAGCAGTTTGAAAGTGATCACGAAAAAGTCTAATTGTTATGTATATGCCTAATCATAATATGCTATGTAAAATGGGATTATCAGTTCCAAAATAGGTTATTTCTAAATGTTGGTTCTTAGCTTCCCAATTAGGACTGAATGGGTCGGATTCGACTGGATTGATTTACGGCACGCCGAGGTCTCTGTGAAAACACCACGTTGGCTGACGAAGTTTAGCTGTGAGAAAAGAGATCTATGTTTTTCTCTACTGTAGATGATTTCTGCATTTTATTTAGTTGTTATTGTAGCAGCAGGAGCTGGAGTGTCTGACAGAAAAAGGACAGGGGGAAAGCTAAACAGGAGAGTGACAGAGCAAAAGGCTAAAACCTGAGCTAAAGGCTGAAACACGGACTAAAGACTAAAGCACAGACTAACAGCTAAAACATAAAGCAAAGGCTGAAACACCGACTATTAGTAAAAACACAAATTAATGCTAAATTATCTTTTAACATTCTCCATCATTTATTTGTCACTTTGAACCTCCTGTAATGAGTTTTAGGCCTTGTCTACACATAGCTGGGTATTTTCAAAAACAAGTATTCCCCTGCATTTATTTTTAAGATTACTTTCATCCACGCCTCATTTTTTACAAAAAAAAGAAACATTGCTGACACATAATCAGACAAATACATCAAAAAGTGCAGCTCAGAGAATGCCGGAGCAATTGGAGGCAGTGTTTTTCAGATTCGAAACCATTGTTAGCCAATCAGAATAAATCCTGGTCATTGTGTCTATCGTGCCAGATGGAAACGGCGCTGGAATCTTTGTTTGAATCGATAAAGAGATTTGCTCTTCAACAAAACGCTTTTGAAGATATAAGCAGCAAGAAGTGTTTGCATCAATGTCCGATCTATTACGCCCTCAACATTAATGCCCTGCAAAATGTTGCATATATGTGTCGATAATGGCTTCTTTTGTCAAAAGCTATGACATTTGAGATCCAAAGCTCTGGTCACCAGCATATACACGAAACCATTAAGCCAGAGTTTTCCAAAATCTTCACCTTGGCCAGAGTTTTCAGAAAAGATTGTTTTGTGTGACATAAAGCTGTAGTTTCCTGTGGATGACAGGTGTAAATGTATAAAAACATAAGCAGTTTACCAGATACCTGGCTACATGTGGACATGGCCTCAATCTGGTTAAAGATCAGAGGAATACTCATGCCTAACCATTTTTCAACACGTGTAAATGCTGCCATCAGGAAGGTGTTAGGAACCTTGATTAACACTACGACGATGACTCCTCAGCAGTAAGTGTATTATCAACATAGAGTCCCTGTCACCTCTGCCCCTTAGTCAAGGACACCAATCAGAGAACCAGAAGCTGGGTTATTGAATACTGTAGACAATATCGGCATTTCCACATAAATTAGTTAATTTTAAGATAGTCCAAATCCAAACACCAAATCCAGAGGAAATTCTCACTCACTTGATTCAAGAGTGCAACACGTTTGTGCTCTTCAGCCTGCAGTCCACTGATTGGCTGTTTTGGAGACATAGGGGTCATCCTGACTTGCTCCTCAGTCCTCTGTTAAACTGTGAATTTTAAATCCGTGCATTTCAGTTTGAGATGACTTTAAATATTATGGTGTTGACACAGTAATGTATGAACAGTATGTTATATTAGCTCCAATTTTTTATTGATGCTGTACATTAGAAATGTAAACAATAGAGTAAAGGCTTAATTATTCTGAACGTTGGACAGAACCTTCTGTTTGTGCTCTGCGTTCACTTTGTCCATATTAGCACATTTCCACGAAGCTTGTGGATGCAGGCCAAACGCAGCAGTACTACCGTGGGGTAGGGCTGAACCATTTTTAATTGCGATTATGTTTCCCTATATTAGCGCTTCAGCCTCACAGCAAGGAGGTCGCCGGTTCGATTCCCCATTCGGGCATGGTTGGCCTTTCTGTGTGGAGTTTGCATGTTCTCTCCGTGCATGCGTGGGTTCTCTCCGGGTACTCCAGCTTCCTCCCTCAGTCCAAAAACATGCCCACATTACGTGAATTGATTATTCTAAATTGCCCGTAGGTGTGAGTGTGTGCGTGAATGGTTGTTTGTCTCTATGTCAGCCCTGCGATTGACTGGTGATCAATCCAGGGTGTACCCCGCCTCTCGCCCCAATGACAGCTGGGATAGGCTCCAGCCACCTGCATCCCTGAATAGCAGGATAGACGGTTAAGAAAATGAATGGATGGATGTTTCCCTATGTTGCAATTGCAATAATTTTCAGGTTACCCATCTTATGCGATGCTAAACAAACACAAGCAATAAATTTATCTTTATTAAAAAAGCACTATATTCGATAAATAGAACAAAGACTCAACAAGTTCAAAAAAGAAGGGCTATTAAGATTTACACTAAAAATTTGATTTTCAATGGAAATGTGAGGCACCTGAAAGTTTTTTCATTTGCATGTTCATGCTGTCGATACCATTTTTGCTACTTGCGACTACTTTTTTCCCATTTTAATCCCAATTTACTCTTTAATTTTTCTGCTCTTTGACAAAGTTTTTGCTACTTTCTGACTGTTTTCCAAGTTTTTCCTAGTTTTCAACCATTCTCACCCATTTCTGCTGCTTTTTTACCATTTCTTGCCACTTCATGTTTTTTTTTTTTGCCTCTTTTTCACCACTTGGATTGTTTCTCTTGCTAAGTTAGTTTTTAATAATTTGTCTCTTTGGCTGAGCAGGGTTGAGTAAAACTGATGTAGAGCATGAAACATGTACTACAAAACAATTTATTCTGACACATTTCAGCTTCAAGAAAAATTGCATTGTCTTCAATTAGACATTGCAGTACAAGGCCATATTGCAATTTCATCTAATTTGCGATTCCTTGCCCAGCCCTACTGTGGGGGTAGTGTTGTTGATACTATCTGAGACGTAGCTCTAGTGAGACATGGAGATGAAGAAATAATCACCCAACTGTTTGAAGAAAAACGTGGTGTATTTAACAGTCTCACGACCACCACCTCTTACAACGCTTTCATCTTTTATGCAAGTTGTACATCAGCAATATCTCCTCCACTGTCACCATGTTTGTCTTTCAGTTTGTTTCTTGTCATGAACTTTTGACTAGTCTGCACCTGCACCAGCTGAGAACACACGTCCATTCAGGCCTCCAGATTTTTGATTAAACTTGTGAAAACTGAAGAAAGTGGATAAACCTACAGCTCAGTGTAGTGTAACAGTATCGTGAGGCATGAACTCTGGATGGTGAGTTACACGGACTACAGTCGAAGTTACAGGACCATCATATCGCAGCTGATTTCCTCTGCTGTGGTCAAGTCTAACACGAGAAGGGTATCACACTCTAATCCTGCAACTTCCTAACCTTTGCTCCATCCACTGGTCATGAAATGTCCCCTCTTCATCTCCCCAACTCAACAAGACTTGAGCCGATTAGCCAGTATAAATAACAAGGCTGCAGGAGTCCTGTGTAAGCCCTGGACTCTGGATTAGTCCCTGAGAAAGTGAAGAGTGTCATACCCCCAGCACTGGATGTGACCTCAAAGGGACATCTTAACACTTCTGATCCTCAGGCATATTTCAATGTTTTTTTTTTCTTTTTAAATTTGTATTTTAGATCTGTAAAGGTGCTTTTGAAGTAGGCTTTAAATGTAGCTCTAGGGTAGTAAATTTACTGCTGAAAACAGCCCTGCCTGGAAGGTAGAACTTTCTAGAGGCTTGGGGACCTTGTGGGGCGGAACCTGCAAGCCTAATGTTTCTGATTGGTGAAGCAGCCACAGAGTTTTTTTCCCCCCTCCCTATGACGGCAATAAGATGACCCCCAGCTGTGATGGACTTGGTTTAGTAACTACTTCATAATGTTTTTCTATGGGACGCTATTATGAATGTGTCTGTCAGCTCCTGGTGTTCCAGTTTACTGGAGACCTTCAGCTGAACCTGTCAGTGGATATCCAGTTGACCACAGCTGCTGGAACACAGAAGCAGTCATCAGTAATGCAATGTGCTTTGATACCTGTATCAGGGCTGTATCAGAGTAATAGAGAAACGTGTAAGAGTGAGATTTACATTGTTTTAGGTTGCACTAGTGCACCTGATGCTGCCTGGGTGAAAGCAGGTTTCTTTCACTAGTCCACCATAACTTTGTGTTCTCCTAAGACCAAACTCACACCCATGTTAGGATCATATTGAGGTCTAATCAAATAAGAGACGCAGCTCAGGCAGGTCTTTGCCTCTGACTGGTTATGGTCTAGTTATAAGCATGTTTACAATTAGAAATGTTCTGATACCATTTGTTCCCTCCCAACACTGTTCCCGATACTTGTGCTGTGGGTATTGGCCGATATAGGGTACCGATCCAATACCAGTATGTCATAAAAAATATCATTCTGTGTCTGCATGACTGTGATATGATTATCATTGTGGTAAGACCTGGTTCAGGTTGTAAAACATGAATAAATACAGGCAATTAAAGCCATTTATTTTAACTTTTA
Organism: Thalassoma bifasciatum; assembly: GCA_008086565.1. Lineage (NCBI taxonomy): Eukaryota > Metazoa > Chordata > Actinopteri > Labriformes > Labridae > Thalassoma > Thalassoma bifasciatum. The sequence goes on from RPOG01006882.1 coordinate 19,588, forward strand.
TTTTTTAATGACACAGTATAGCAGTATCAAGCATGAAATATTGCCACACCGCCGACATGGTTGTACTTGTTAGCTAAGCTCCTTGTCTGGTGTCAACCGGCGCATCTGTTGAGTCTGTGTCAGGTGATCAAGCAGGCTGCAGCAAAACGTTGCTGTTTTAAGAGCAGAGAAGAAGCAGGTGCCAGAGTTTAATGGAGCTAAACATTAGATTTCTAATTTGATAAATGACGTGGTATCAGATCAGTGCCTGGACTGCAGTAGTTGCCGATACCGATACCGGCATTTTCAGCTGTATCGGAGCAATTTGCAATACTGGTATTGGTATTGGAACAACTCTATTTACAATTCTTAGCCCTACATTTGGCATGGCACAGTTCTGCTCTGATACGCCCACGTAAGACACACAGTTACTGAAGGAAATAGATTCCGCTCCTACAATGATAATTTACCAGGGTTGACAGATTTGTGTTGTTATCATGTTTTACTACCCTCTACTGGTGTGACGGTGTGAAGCAATAACTTTTTCGTTATAGGTCATTGGCCTGATTTGCATTATATACCGAGCTATTTGGCCAATGGCAGCACAGACAAAGAGGCAGCCGGAGGAACCTCATTGTTCCAGGGAAAAATTTACCAGGAACCACAGGGCTCTTGAACCTTCTGGTCGAAAAAACACCTTTAGAGAAAAGCAGTTCAGTGAACTGAAATGGGGTAAAAAGATGTCGTAATCGGCAGCTGTTTTATATAATTTTTTTTATAAAGCACAAGTTACACTAGCTATATCCGATTTATCACATGGCCTCACTGGGTGATGTTAAAGTGATGCTGAACTATCTGAAGGCAGATACATGGGGTTGAAGGAGTTTGACTGATGTACTTTGAAGTTGTCATTTATGATAATTATGAAAAAATGAGTTATTTATTCCCACTCGTATGTTGTTGATGTTATGTACTATAAGTATATAAAATCCATTTTTTATACTGGCCACCCCTGCCTGTTACTGTCCCCCAGTCTGAAAGTCTGGACACACCCCTGCACGGACACATAGTAAAAGAGTGGTATGAAAGCTAACAGGTTTTAGTGCAGCAAAAGTCCTCTTTTGAGGACTAAAGAATGAGAGGAAAGATGGCAGAAGTGAAATTTCTGTCAGAAAGGTGACTCCTGTAGGGGCAGAAGGAGGAAGAATGATGAGCTCGTGTATAATGTGCACAAGTGAATTCACGGTGTGAGCACAGCAATGATCAGCATGTAGCGCACTGTGATTGGCTGTCTTGATGACATAGGAGTCATCCTGACTTGCTCCTCAGTCCCCTGATGATCTGTGAATTTTAAACCTGGAAATAGAAATATGGTTGAATAGTTAAATTGAAGCACACTGATATCTACTCTGGGATGTCTGAATCTCTTGCTTATCAATCTTTACTGCAGTGCAAAGCTGACTGCAACATGTTTAAACCTATGGGCATAGTGCAATAAAAAAGAACCTGTTTATGAATAAAAGGATATGGAGTGCATCAGCCTGCAAGCTCTTCAAACAAGCACTGACAGGCTGTAGTGTGGAGCTGTCAGTGCAGCCCCCCCCCCCCCCCCCCCCCCCCCCCCCC
>RPOG01006883.1:0-21192 GCA_008086565.1 Thalassoma bifasciatum
CTTTGTGACTGCATGTGCATGTTACAGTGAAATGACCACAAAAGTGTCATTTATCTGTATTTCAGCTGCAGTGAACCATCATGGCTGTTAAAATACATCTGACACAAGCTTTCTGTGTGCTCACCCATCCAGCAGATTAAAATATTAAACTTCTTTGGTTCCCTCTCTAGACATCGTACCTCAATCTGGATCCTCGCCAGTCAGCACTCCCACTTTCAGCCACTCATGCATTGACTCACACACACACACTGAAACCCATATGTACAGTAAAGTGTATGCTACCAGGCAGGGGAGCCTCAGCGGCAGAGTAGAAATAGATCACAGTGTGGCTGCTGTTGCAGGGACTGAAAACTCATTACTGCTGGCCTAGATACTCACATTTACACCCTTTTCCTCCAGTGTCATGCACCCACTCAGCTCTACATTCATCCACATGTACAGTAAATGCACCAGTCTATTGTGTGCTCTGACTCAGAAGTCAAGTAGTTAAGCCCCAGCCAAAAAATACACAAATACGAGGCCATGACACGCTGCATTCACTGTTTCTCTTTGTGTGTCAAAGCTGTACAATCAAACACCCATTTTCTGTAACTCTTGGCCGTTCTGCAGTGATGAAATACTGAAATGGGTTACAGCCCCTCTTCACCACATGGATATTGTATTTTCAAGAGCTGTAAATGTTTTGGCATATTATTTATATGACAGAGCGGTTGTTGATAAACCAGATTACATTTGAAAACACTGTTGGATAGAGGAATGTGGATAGAGGCATATCCAAACACTGATATGAAAATGTGTAAGACAGAACAAGCACGTTGTCAAGCTTTTCTCCGTCTTTACTTGGGGTGTGGTGTTTTTCTTTTCCTCGTACATTCTTGTAACTTTGCAGAAAGGAAATTTGTTTGAAACTCACAGAACTGTGAAATTACAAATGAGTGAAGAGCTTGTTTACTCTAAATTTTGCTTTAACCAAACATTGATTTTTTAACTTTAAAGGACATGAAGTATTAGCTGTTCAAGCATCGCCTGTGACTTTAAAAAGTTAGAGATTGTACTTTGTTCCGCGGCTCTCACCCGTCGACTTAAAACATGGACATAATCTCTGTGGTGTTACCAAATGGCGACCTCCAGTCTAAAAATAAGAGTAAATGTAGAAATATTAACAACTGCAGTTCATCAAATGCCTTCAGACGTACCAAAAAAGAAGTCATCTTTGCAACAGAAAGTAAAACCATTATTGCTAACACAGTAGTTTGGAATATATCAAGATGGGTGGGAAAGCTTTCTATGTATCTATTTAATTATTTAACTTTTATTTTACCATGTAAATGACCCATTGAGAGCAGGATCTCTTTTGAAAGGGTGACCTGGCCAAGAGGGCAGCAGCATGCATTAAAAAAATTACACATTAAGACAAGACAAGTTCCAGCAGTAACTTGGTAGAAAACAACAGTTTATAGTGCGCAAATTGATTTACAGAAAAAGTGCAGGATCTTGCTCACGTATTACAAATCGTAAACACTGACACTGTCCAAATGACTCACATACCCTATCTCCTAAGACCAAGTTAAAGACTCGAAGTGACATAAGTTTTTTTTTTTTTTTTAACAAGTTTTTGAGTCCTTCTGGAGAAAGTTTCATGCAGTAGGAACAGCAAAACTCCAAGCCCTTTTCTCGAATGTGGTGCGAGTTCACCCAATCAAATGCAGAACTTAGCCAGTTGATAGGCAGCTAACACTTAAGCAGACTAAAAACCTGCCTCATTCTCAATTCCTGTGGAGTTAAAGCCATTGCCATATTACTAATGCGTTCTCAACCAGACTTTTAACCTTTTCAACAGTTAAAGAGGTACAAATTGGAAGGACCTTCGACTTCATTTAACCTTTCAAGACCTACCATGCCAAGTCTGACAAAGAATATCTTTACATTTTAACATCTTTTAGAACTAAACTCTTAACTTAAACTCTTGTTTCCCATAAAGAAAAAACAATCCTTACATCCTCAACTTAAATAAAGCCCAGACTTATATCCAGACTAAGAAAAAAAAGGGCTAAAAATATGCTATAAACCATACAAAAATACTATTTTTTTCCCCAAACACAGAAATGTCATCACAGCATTCGTCAAAAGAGTCAACTAAAAATACAAAAAAAATTAAAAAAACGAATGGCATGTACTGAACATAAGGAGCGATGTGAAGAGCTGGGGCCTGGATCTTAACATTTTTGTTGTTTACCTTTTATACTTGAATTCTGCAAACATAAGTCATAGGATACAGTGCTCTGGTACATGTTAAAAATGCAATATGAGAGTGTCACTCCACAGATTTTATATGTAAAAAGCACGATCCATATATCCCTAAAATCCTCTGATGATTGAAACTTCATATGCAAATCACAGTGTGGGCGCTACTGTTGACTCTAGAGGTTAACAGCTGCATGCCTGTTCTGGCAATAAAGTTAACCATGCTCCTGATCTTGCTTCCAATTCAAAACCCAATATTTTTCATAACTCACTAAGGCTGGCTACACACAATACTGCTTTGAGATCTTGGCAAAATACAACACTACCAGCCATATCCAGATTGACCAACTCACGATTGCTTCCTACAGTTCAATGTCAAGGAGGATCCAACTTGGTCCGGAGCATTAAAACAGACATATTGGCACCAAATCACCCTTTCTGATCACTGGAGGTTGCAAATCTGGGCCTTAATTGGCCCTCGAACTGTCCAGTGTGTCACCAGCCTAAGCAGTGATACAGATGCTGCTTTGGCAAGGGAAGTGAGAAGAAGGAGGGTGGAGAAAGCAGTCTGTTCTGAGCTGTGATTGGACACATCCTCCTTGATCTGGAGCCAAGATACTGAAGTGCCATTCAACACTCTAGCAGTTAGAAAAAAACAGATGTGAATTAAAATGGGCACCAGAATATAAGCACACAAGCAGGGGGCATTACAAGAACCACAAAGTGTTTGAGTTAAATAGATTTGATTTAAATAGACGCATATATGTTCTCAATAGAAGCAACACAATACAGCTTTTACAGAAAGATCAGCGTCTACCAGACATATTAAAAGAAGGATTACATGCTGCATCTAAATCCTTTGTGGTGGTGAAGACATCTGAAGAATCCATTATAAGGGAGGCAGACCACCACCAATGAACTGTTTCATATAGACATTTATCTCTGAAGACAGAAAATACCAAAAATAATCACAAAGTAAACATGAAGAATTGAAAATGTTGAAGAAACTTTAAAGTTGGCTTTATTTATTTATCAAAATTCCTGCTACATTACTAAACCCCTGAGGGTTGCACATTTTTGAACAATACAAACTTGTCTAAACCCTTTTGTTGCTCAGTAAAGCAACAGTAGCCACTGCTAACAACACACATGAATGTCTGACCCAGTTGCTGCTCATCAGGTTGATAATGTAGGCTAAGTTCCAGCCAGACAGAATCCACAGGCGTTAAAAAAAGACACAGTGATGAGTCTGCTGCACTTATTTTAACTATCAAAGGCTGAAGGCAGAATGTGTAGGAGTTTCCTCAAAACAGTCTGTGGACTTATACAAAATAATCCTTCTTAATCATTTTATTTCAACCTCTCAAAGCGTCTGCATCTGCAAAACCTGCCCTCTGCTTGTTTTGCTTGTTTTGCTGTGTTTGAAAGCTTTTGGGGCAACGCTGGGCCTGTGGGTGTGGGGAATAACTGAGGCCTGTTTTAAATCTACTACATGCTTTTTGGCTGAAGTGCTAAACAATAAATTCCTAAAGCAGTAACTTTAAACTTTGGAGTTTTGACTGGCAGTGAATATAAACATGATGATATACATGAGCAGGTTGTATTGCTAACTATACACCGCTCAATAGACATCATTTTAACTCTCCTACAAAACAAGGGAAGTATAGATTTCATTCAATGAGTATTAAAAGAGCATTAACCTCAACAAAGTGATTTAACATATAACAATGACTTGTGTGGAGACTGTCCTCCTTTTTCTAGTTGGTTGCACTTTATTCGCAACAGTATACTTAACAGCCCACTTGCAGTTTGAACATGCAAATATTTTCATCTGTGGTCCAAACACTTGCCCTTTTTTAATTTATTTATTCATTTTTTGTGATTCATCACATTAAAATGTTTGTTTGTTAATTTGTGAATATTTGTATTTTCACATGAGCACTTCAAAAAAGTTGCTTGCTCCCCACTATTTCTAGTCTATGGCTTTTTTATTTGAACTTAACCAGTAATTATGTTCAGCTACTACAACTGCAGTAGTACCAAGACTCAGACTGAAGGCACATGTTGAGATTGTAAAAAATAAATAAATAGTTTGACACAACAGAGTCTGATTCAACTCATCCTTACCTGTGTGTGATTCCAAGTCAAGTCCTGGGGGTGTAGTCACACTGACCATCTGTACTGTGCAGGAGTCAAGCACAACTGTCCCCACAGTGAGGTTCTCCCTCTGGCCTGTGGTCACAGTGCTCCAATATGAACCAGATTTAAAACACATGCATGTCCTGTCTATATCATCATGTGCTTCATTTATAAGGAGTGTGGTTTTGTCAGAGTCAGCACAATGGAGAACGCAGAGAACAAGACCAGGACTTTGGTTCCTTTTTAGTTTATATTGAGTTACTCTGGTCCAACACAGCCCTCTAACACCCCACTATTGTCTAAAATGATTATTGAGGAGGTCATAGCGACAATAAGTTATGGATTTGTCATATCCTCATGGCACCATGGCATTCTTGTGATCATACTGGCCAAACAAACTGAACTTAAAGAACTGAAGCGTCCTTGGCCACAGTATAGAATAGTATTTATCTGGGATATTCAATACCACTTTTTTCAGACTGTTACCAGTACAAAGACTCCTTCTTGAGTACTCACTGATACCAATTACCAATACCCTTAGTACTTTTGACGCGTCAAATTTTTATTAACACAAAGACATAATTTATTGATACATAGAAATAAGGCCGGTGTTGGTCAGATACAGTACATGGTATCGGTACCCTCCATCCCTAGTATTTGTGATCACATTTGCCACAGTGGGGAGAGGGAGATTTTGAGATTTTGGAACAAAATGTTAGTCTATCTGGAGGTAAGCTAAATAAAATAAGACCTACCACACAAACTGATCGGAAGAGTTGAACAAACACTTGAAATACACAGAATACACTCAGTAACTGAGCAGCTAGAAGCATTAACTTGGGAACTAGTGTCATCTAACGCGTTGCTTTCCACCAATGTCACATTTGAGTTTAATTTTCCCGACTTCTTAGTTTTCACATTTTCAATATGTTTTGAATTTTCAAACATCTTATATGGGACAAGCTCAAGTCATAAAAATAACAAACTGCACATAAATCCCAACTCAGAAATCCCCTGAACATACCCCAGTGCCCAGTAAAGACCCTTTATTAAAATCTTTTAATAACCAGACTGCCCTATTTCTGGTGAGCATGTCTGGGTACTCCAGCTATGGCTCATCCAAAGAGCAGCTAGTGTTTGCTCTTACCAGCCCAAAGGTTTCATCCATTTGGGCAAAAACACCACTAAGGTGTAATGATAGAACCACTTTGACATAATCACACATTATGACTAAATATGTGAAGAAAACTTAAAAATAAGAAAGGTGAGGGTCTTGTATTTCTCATTAGGTATGTGCTTTTTTTTCTTATTCTGTGTGTGACTTGAATCACTTGGGATGTGTTACATGTGTGAGTGAAATCACAGCAATCAGCTCTTTTGTAATATCTCCCCTGGCAACTGATAGTTTCAGGCATGACTCTAATCTTAGAGCAAAGGTTGACTTTAATGAGGGGGATTAGTGAGGCATGTGTGGGTGAAACACACATGGCTTTTACATGCGGGAAAGAAAGGACAACATAGAGGTGAAGAAAATCCTCAGCTGCATTATGACATCATTATACTTCCTTTGACCACATGCAGAAAGTGTGCACTGCTCGACCAGTCAAGGAGAAAAAACACTCAGGTGCTGAAATACTTGCTTATGAGCTCATTAATCAAAGGCTACAGAGGATTTCTAAATATGCACCACATAAGCAAACCAGAACACACCACATATCATATATATATTTCATTTGCAGAGTGTGCTTCTTCTTGTTGCAGATCAAGAAGTTCTGCATATCAAGATCATTTTTCATTTGCTGCGCCAGCACCAGAGCAAAAATCTGGCAGAAGACATCACACACACACAGCACATTTCTGAACTAGGTGGAGAGAAAAATACATTGGATTGTTTGGTTCTCTTTGAACCAATCAAAACCGTCTTGGGAGGGCACTAAGCCCAGGATGAAGCAACAGTGCCCCTACAAAATAGAATTTGATGGAAGCTGTGTTGCAGGAACCTTGGCTCATGGAGAGTGAGCCTGGCTATATTCCCAAATAAATGAAATTACCAAACAGCCTTGCTGTGTTGCATAATCCAAAGCCTTGGCGAGTGTTGCCGTTTTCACCATGCTGCTCGGTCAGTGGTGGTTGTTTTTTTTTTTTTTACACATTTGATGGTAACATGCAGTTAGCTGGAGGACACCATCTGCCTGTTTACTGTATACACACAGTCTGCTTCCTCTATCTCCAACTAGAAACCATGTAGAGTTCTGAGGCTTTTGTTTTCTTATGTTTCAACATGCTGTGTAGATTCACGTCTGTGAGCGAAGGGGATTTTATTCATTCAAGTGTAAAAATAAACAATAATTAGCAGGAAACTTTTTTTTCCAAGCTTTCCAGGGCACAAGGGAATATACCCCTGTAGATTAAACTTCACAGGTGCTGATTTAATTTGCATGCACATATAAATAGTACACATTCATAAGGTTTTCACTCAAAAACTTTCAACCACCTATCGCGTGAATCTCCACAATTATTCATCAGCAGAGGAAGAAGAGAGGCCTTTAAGATCCCTGTAACCCTCACTTGTAGAGAGCTGAGGAGCTACTTTAAAGAAGAGATGAATGGTCTCATTACAGGGAAATCACTTACACAGTCAGATGACAGTGTTCATGTTAAATACATGATATGTTGTACTTTAACACAGAGGGCCAGTTCACAGACACAGAGTTTTTGATGGCCTTTCTTTCCTGCTGGTTTTTCTCTCATCACCTGTAGACAGAGCTCCACACTGAGCAGTGAGGCAGGAAGCTTTCCAAGAAGAATCCTAATTAGTCACTGTTGTAAATGTGCACCACTCCCTTTCATTCCTGTTGTGTCTTACATAGCTTTTCTTTGACTATGGCACTGTGTGATGTGGCTCTGGCTGATCTCAGCGAGAAGAAGAAAAAAAAAAAAAAACACACAATATCGAACATCTTGCCAAGATAGAGTTCACTGCTTCAAAGAATCTGTGGAAAAGAGAAAAACTTGGAGAGTTGCAGAAAATAGATACAGTACAGAGCCCTCCCCTCCTCTCTCCAAGCATATGTTCAGGTGTTTAAGCACTTTCTAAGTTTTTTTGTTGTAACTGATGTCTCCTGCTTCAATGAACTGCTGCATAAGTCCTATCTCTGGTGGATTAAGTTCTGCTGAGAACAAACCTAATAGAGAGGCTGAGGAATTCTAAAAGAGAAAGAAACACAACTTAAGCTTTTGGAGTTTTGTTGAGATAGATTTTTAAAAAATCTGACACAACAGAGTCTGAGTCAACTAATCATCACTGCAGTGTGATTCTAAGTCAAGCCATGAGGACTAAAGCAAGGTCGACACCCGCACTGACCTGTATGTCTCATAGCCACACTACTCTGAAATGAACCGGACTTCAGGCACACACATGACCCGGCGTTATCACCATGAAGCAGCTGTTTATAATATGCTTGGGCCCTTTTTCAAACCAAACCCTACACCCTCCCCCTCTGTGATAGAGTACACTCCATCAGAAGTCACACTCACAGCTGAGTGAAGTCTCCTTCATCAAGGTGTAGGGTTTAATTACAGCAGCAGCTTTGGGACAAACTTCCCTCTGTCTGGCGGAAACAGGAATTGTGTGTTGCCATGGTTTCACAGTGGAGTCTTGCAGGAGTGAGATCCCACTGTGCGCCTGCAAATCAAGCACTGACAGGTGTGCACTTTTATTTTTCTTTCTTACTTCATCAAATTATATTAGTTTGAACTGATAAACTATCCTATACAACTCAATGTTGAGTCAACTTGTTGAAATTTCATCATGTCACAAGTTGTTCAAAAATATCATAATTATAATTTTACAAGGATATTTTCAAATGTCAGAGCAGCAAAAAGCTTTTTTCTGTGTAACTTTAGTTTGAGTTGAAATGTCATAAATACATCAAAATCAATATTAAATGGGGAGAAGTTTCCTTAAAAGTAACAAAAAACTTTTCAGCAACATGACTTTGATCAGCCTTCATCACCTAAATGCTAAAGTTACATAATTATTGTGTCTCTAATTAAATTATTTTGATTTTTTATCTCAAGAAGGCAGAGGACTTTTTGCAACTAAAAACAGCCCCCCCAATCATGATGCTGTGTAGAAGAATCCAGAAGCCCATCTCAATCATAGATAGATCAGGATGGATACATCGAACACAATTACCAATGCACATGTTCAGCTAGTCAGCATCAGAGTAGACTCATTGTTGGAGGGTTTTATAGCCACTACCACTACCTGCTGTGGGTAGTGGGAGTGTGGCCGGTTTCAAAAAAGGGGCTTGATCTCGTCAGATTCAGCACAATGGAGAACACGGCTATGACTGCAGTTATTTTTTGGCCGACAATGAGTGGTTTTGGTCCAACACAGCCCTCTAACACCATTATTTAAAATGATTGTCAAGAGGAGTAGTCGCAGGGATCATGTGTCATGAATCATACGTCATGTACTTGTTGTGACCCCATGCTTGTGCTTGTGTATAAGTGCCATGAAGCACACCTCTTCAATGCTGAGGAAATGTACTACACCTAAGTACAGTACACCCTCAGTCACACTGGACTTCAGGGTTGATATTTGCTGGAGAGTGCAGACTTGTGCGCTGCACCTTGAGTCAGGTGACTTGAGCATCTCGTTGAGTTTACTGGGTCCCTGATTGACATCTGGTTAAGTTTAAAGTTGCCCCCTCTAGCTTTTCCTGTCCAGTCTTTCTTTATGGTTCTTTGTTGCATCACATGTAGTATGCCAAGGCAGGACTTCAAAATCCTTTGTTACTATGGATTTTGTACCTAAATTTGACAATCACAGAACTATCTATATTTACAGGGGGTCTAACAATGTACATAGGTCAATGATGTGACGTCCCTTTTTGGTGTCTGAGTGCAATATTTCCTTCCATCATGAATTGAGTATTTCATCACATGTATTTCTTTATTCTATGAAACCTGTGTTATTTGAACACATCTTTAAACTATTAAAATATAACATGTTTTTTTCTGTTTTGGCTCCTCAAACCCCCAAAATGTCAGGTGGTGCAACCATCCTGACAAGTATCCACAGTAATTAAACTCTAAAAATTGAATGTCAGTTATTGTAAATGGAAATTAAAAATACAGTGGCATTATTTTATACTCAAACCTTTTGAAATAAAACATTCTTTGCAAATAAAAAGAATTTTAAAGCTGGTGAGAAATTTAAAAAACTTTTTTCCCGCAATTTTCACCTTGTCCAATGTCAGGGTGGTGCAACCGTAACATTAGACTTTTATTTTAAAGTGAAGAGAATAAAACAGGAAACAGGAAACTGCATCAGCCAGAGGAGCCCAAATGACATTTGTGACCAAGTGGAAAAGTTTGTAGATTTCTCTGAAATACTGATAAAAAAGGTTTTTTCACTTCATTGGTGACTGGAACAATTTCCATGTCAGGTGGTACAACCAATGTAATAATGTGAAATGTTATTTTGACATCAAATTATTTATCTTATTCACAAATAAAACTAATGAAACACACAAAATGAAAATGTATGAGTCACTACAGACACTTGAGAGATACTTGCCAATAATTTCACACAGAAAAAATAACAAGAACATATAAATATATTTTCATACATTTGGTTGAGCTACCTGACATTTTTGGGTGCTCAAATTAAAAAAACGAAAGAATAACGAACCTAAAAACTTTGAAATGTTGGTCTACTACTGAAATCTGTTAGAAAACATAATTCTTCTCTCAGAAATGTTTTTATCCATTTTCAAAGAACTTTTTTAAAAATACGTTTTAAGACCCTCTTTTTGTCATTGACCCATATAACAGACCTTGTGGTGTTTGCTTATCAATCATCAGGACCTAGATGATAATGTCAGATTGAGAAGGGTGTTGGGATAGAAGTCACTCTGACATAACACCAGCAGTTACTTGTCAGCTCACTGAAGTGTTCCAACATTGTTCTTGTTGAGTTGCTCATGGTTGACAAAGGCTGTAGAGACTTTTCCACTACCTCGTATAGCACCTTTTGTATCATTATTTCTGTGCTTTTTGTTTTTCTTTTACTTCTTTGAATTAGTGTTTTTTTTACAAATGCAGACTACTGTACAGGCCTATTGTTCAGCCTTTCTGACAGGAAAAACAAATCATACAGGGATGGGAATAAAATGAAACACCTCAGACTTTTATTGTCAGGTAAACATTATGATTTCATTGTGACACTACATGAGGCATAGCAGCAATTACAAGAACCAACTTAAGGACCCGAGAGCTGTACTCAAAGTTAAGACCAAAGAATGCTCTTTAATTGAATTAAAGTGTTGACAGAAAATTGCAGCAAAGCACTGGAAACAGGAGACAAGACGTGACAGAACAAAATCGTGGCAACTTTGAAAGAAACAAAACAAGGCAGTTAACAACAAAAGTTCTTGGGAAAAACTTGCTTTCAGAAATACACAACAGAATGACTCAATGGCTTGAAATCAAAAGTTCTGAAGTTTGGAAACACACTAAGAAAGACAAAATGATTGAAGGCACAGGACAAAGAGAGACAGATTATTGAAACTTAAGGTTAACAGGCACGTGACGCTAACCAGAGGTGGCAAAAATAATAAAAATAAAAAATCTGGTCATAGAGTACATCTATCTAAAAGTATGGGGTGGAAACTTCTACGGGATACAACCTTGCTCATCAAACAAAAGAAAACAAAAAAGTGTTAACAAAATTGACAAGACAAATGACAGTTTTGTATTTTCTGAAAAAAAAGAAAGAAAACAAATTCAACAATTTGTCTCGGTGTAGGCAGGAACAGTTACTGAACATATCTGCACGTGGATACACAGGCAGTCAAACAGTGAAACACGTGCAAAAGACAGTATTAAAAATCTGAAAATTAGGTTAAAACTTAAATCAGAGCCTGGGATTTGAGAACACTTTGTTTAAAGGAAACTTTTTAACACCAACTCTATGGAAGTACTTGTATATTGATGACTTTAAGATGGAAAGGTCCCAAGAAAACTCTGTAATTGCTTTTTAATGATAGGGAAAAGCATCATTTGCATGTTACACAACTAGAGAGATAAAAACCTATAAATAGCTCATCATTTCCTGTTCTTTTTTTCAGCAGGCATATACCATTAAACCCTTTGTGTGGTGTAGATAATTCATCTGCTCTGTTGAGGTTTTCCCCCAGTGTATCTGGAACTCTCTGGTGTTTCACACGTTTATTTTCCTCACACTGCTAAGAAAATGATTCATCGCTCAAGAAGCAACATCTCTAATCAATGGAGACGTGAGTGATTGTGAAGGGTGCGAGAGCCCCGAGGGGAGCGCTGGTAATGAAACCAGGTTCAGGAGATGACAGATGGATTAGTTTGTGACACATCTAATGGTGTCATGGAAGATCTTGACTTCATCTTGTTGATTGGCGCCATGCACGCATTGATAGATTCAAAGAGCATAAACCCCAAACACACACACATATGGACTTGCATACACAGCCAATTAAGCTTAAACTGGTTCATTCCTGATTGCTTGGCTTTGAAAACATTCTTCCAGATGCACTTAAATCTATTGAATTTTGCATGCTCTGAATGTCTCCTCTTACAGGCTTCTGCTGTCTGACATGTATCCTACATCACAGCTCACACACCAACACCACTGAGTAGATCTAGATTTGAGTGAGCCACTGATCGTACAGAAGTCATTCTTTTTACATTTCCATTCACTGATGTCAGAATTGAAGCAAATCAATTCTGCAAGAAGCATTTGATGTGCTACATGCATGGAATTAGCTGATTGGATGGTAAATCAAAAGTATTGGAGTGCCACAGGACCAATAACATCAACTCGAGATGAAGTACCAGGCTCTACTGGCATTCGCTGATGCAACTTTTTGTTGTTCTATCACAAACACTTGGAGCATTACAGATTCTGATTGCAGAAAGAATTGCGCAGGCTGTTCTGTTTTTTCTTATTATCTCTGTCACTCTGTCTGATTGGATTTCTTTTTCCTGCTAAACTTTTTCATTTCAAAGATTGTCCAAATCCATCTTAACATCTGAGTATTTCTCTTTTTTTAGGTTTTAAAGTATTTACTATGTTAAAAAAATAAAATGAAAAATAAAAAAATCACACCACCAAATACAACACCAGACATCTGTCACATTTACTTAAATAGGGATTAAACTGACAACTTGACAATTGTCAGAGAATTGATGGTACTACAGAGATATATGGCCTTATTCATTCCCAGCATGCACTTTTTCAGGTATAAACTTGACAATATCAGACAGTTACAGAAGATCTGTTGACTGGGATGTAGTGAAACAGCCATGATACATATCTCCTGTTCCACCACATCCTAAAGGAGCTCTGTTGGATCGAGAATTGGTTGCTGTGGAGAACAGGGAACTCATCATCGTGTTTAAGAACAGTTTGAGATGATTAGAGCTTTGTGATGTTGTGTGATATCCACAATGTGTGGTCTTCTGCTACTAAAGTCAACAGTGGATGTTTTTGTGCCTTCAGAGATGATCTTCTTCAGCCCTTGGACTTAACATTGTTGAAGTTACTGTGTGTCAGCTACTGATGACTGTATCATGTAGTAATCGTAATAAGTTCTTTAATTTTACTCTTTGTGCTCTGTGGCTGCAACTACGGACTATTTTGCCAATCAATCCATGCGCCAGTTTTTATTTATTTATTGAAGAATCAGAAATAAAACATACCTTTTATCTTCAATTCTCTCTACTCTAAAAAAAGTATTTCTCAAAATTACAGGGGCAGCTGTGTAAAAAAAGCACCAATAACAGGTCAATTTTTGGCCGGCTCTTAAAGCTGGTACATGCTACGGGGTAATCAGGCAGATTTTTGTCCCGACCTCCCCCCCTTTGATCAAATCCAGCAAAGCCTTGATTGTCTGATGTTTGCAAACAACATTGTTTCTGATTGTCCTGTGGTGTGGGGTGTGATGAGAGTGATTTTGTCCAGTCCATTTCGCTCAGAGGACCACAGACAGAGATATCATAGGAAATGAAAATTTAATTTCTGAGACTAGAAAGTCTGTGTTGTGCTCTGTAGTTCAAACCGCACACCATATGATCAGAAGAGAGAGATTTTGTAATGTGTCTTTTGTGATCATCAAGTGTGTGGACTGTAAAGCTGTGAAGGTTTGAAAATTCCTGTAATGTGTGCCAACCTTCAGGTTCAGGACACCGTTCATAAAGAGCTGCTTGCTCCGGTGGACAAAACTTGTTTTCTGTCAAGCTCTCACTCAAGGGTTATTTTTGTTTTATTGATGGAGAAAATGTGAAAAATAGCAAGATTCTGCATAAAAGCAGAGTAAACAACATGCTTTTTCAGAATTCATTATCAGTATTTGCATAAAGGTCAGTAACACAAAGACCATCAATGGATTACAGATGTTCATTAAAATTTGTGAGTAAAACAATCCTGAAATTTTATTCCATGATACTAAGGCCCCGTTTACTTAATGTTTCACGTTTCACCCTAGAACGCAGAAAATTGCAATGAAAAACAAATCTGCATTTATACGGGAATGCTAAGGGACTTGAAATACTGTCGTACACATCAGACCTAAAGATGGCGATTTAACTGTAGGAACCATATATACATAGGAACCTTTACATACAACAACAGTATAGAGGCTGAAGAAGAGGTGAGCCGATCACCTGGAGTTTCTATTAAAAACTTCTTCTCTAACAGCAGAAATAGCGCAATAAATGCACATTTCAGTAGAAGGAAGTCAGTAGATCCAGCAGCACAAAAACGAAACCGTAGGTCACTGTTGTTGTTGTTGTTTGGTGCCTTCATGGCACAGTGGAAGTTGAATGAGCATGAGAAGAGCTGAGCGTGACGTCACCAAAAACACCGACTTGTTGTTTACACAAAAAAACCTCTGAAAACATTATTTAAGAAAAAAATCCACTCTAGAGGTTTTTTTTCAAAAATGTGCATTTTGTGTCAGCTAAAACGCAGTTTCCTTGTAAACAGGAGGCTGAAATGCAACAGAACTTTTGCCTTCCCAAAAATTGTTGTCAAGTAAAGTGGGTCTGAAAAATATCAGTTTTTAAATAATCCTTAAGTACTTAGATGAAATGAAATTACTATTGATTTTCCTCCATGTCTTTATGTAACGTTTTGTCCGACTACTTGGATTGGTTACATGTGTTTATGTGCATACATCTTGACAGTGACGCAATTATCACCTGAGGCAGCGCAGAATAATGTGTGCATGAACCAGCTTTGCATTTCTTTCCAACAGCAGTAAAAAACAAACAAACAAAACCAAAAAATTCCTTGTATTTATTTGACGTGGACTGCCCCTCTTCAATCTGCATCAGGGACATATTTTCAAGATCCTCTCTCTTCTAGCTTCTGTTTGTCTACCAGATCACCTGCAGCAGAACATCCTTCAAACACTCTAAGTTGTCAGACACAAGAGATGGAGAGCAACAGGAGAGAGTCTAGTTGTTCCCCAATGGTGATTGCATGAGGTATAAAAAAGAAAAATGTACAAATAGTTGACATTACATTTGAGATGCTGAAAATTGACTTTGTGTTCCTGCTCTTTTATCATCTGTTTGTGGAACACAATGACTTCTGCTGCTCCACATCTGTCTGTTCAATATTTAGCGCCTGTCCCACAGCCACCACTGGAACCTCTCCCTCACTCTAAGTGTTTTTGCATTCATGCAAGGCCTTCGTATAAATGGAGGAAGTGCTGTTATTGATTCACATAACAGCCACAGAACACATAATTAACTTTACAGCACATATTTACTTGATAGAAAAAAAAAGCATCAAGGTGATTGTTTATGTCTGCACATTCTGTTCATCAGATGAAATCTCGAGTCATTGTTTTGAAATGTTACAACAGCCTTGTGTAGTTCCATTCACATTATGTTTCCAAATCAAATCATGTTGCAGTACCTGAGGAAAATAAAGGAAATTGAATCTTTGTTGTTATATAGAGCAAATATTTTAAAGCCTTTATTTTTTAACATTTTAAATATGCATATAGAACACATAGCTACATGCTTTTATGTGTTTAAATGCAACAGCTACTTTTCCTTGATGACCACCCTCTCGAATGTGCATTAGAGACAATTCTGAGTGCTGTGTCCTTCAGCACTCATGCAAGATCTCAATCACATAATAAGGACTTTTATCGAGTGGAGTGCATTTAAAGACTCACTGCTGAGTTCCTCTTTGAAAACCAGTTCAAGGCATTCGGCCAGACTTACAAGTATTTAATTTATTTTATATGTATGAAGATATCAGAAAAATGAAATAAAATGCCCCATTAGGCAAATAAGAAAGCTGTAGTTCAATTTAATTGGAAAAAGCAAAGTCAATAAGGGTAAGAATAACACAGAATGGATTCTCTTTTCAAAATATTTAAATAAAATAAAGGATCATGGGTGGATATAGAGGGGGAAAAAGCTTGATTATTGTCTTATTGTTATTTTTTTAACCTTCCCTAAGAGCACTCGTTTCCAAATAACTCTGTTGATCTTTTTTCTGCAGAGCTGTGAACCTGTGATATTTTTCCTGGAAGTTATCATCCCATCAGAATGTTGAATCGGTCCTTCTTCACATGCAGTGGTAAAATGTAACTTTCCAACTGCTCAGTGTTTACTCCTGTCAGGGTGCTGTTAGCCTGGCCCTGTATGTGAGCACCCTGTGCACAGAGGCTATTGTCCTTTCACAGTGGTCGCTTGTTAAAGCCCCTGCCCCACTGGTTTGCTACATGTCCTGCTTTCTACTGACTTCACCAGTCTTACACAAAAGATCCTTCTCTCTTTTGGCTGTTTGGAATTTGTACAGTGTCCCAGTGTCATTGATAACCTCATTAGGGCCCGAGCGACCGACAGGCGGGCGAAGGCCCTCTTGAAACGCAAAGGATTATTATTGTTTGTTTCCGCGCCTTTAAACCCAATTTTCGCCCCTTTCGCTTGAGATAAAGAGCTCGGCTCCATGTCCTACCCCCCCTGACAAGTGCGAAAAATTTATGATTTTGCCACTCAAAAAATGCTAACATGTTGCTAGCATTTAGCATTAGCTTAAAACGATAGCCCCGCCGCCTACTTTCATGTACAAGTCTGAAATTTTTTGGCTACCTCAATCATGCCTCGACCTTCCAAAAATTCTCTTGGGCAAACTCTGAATTTTGCACAGCAAGTTCGGAAATTTGTCCCCAAAATCTGAATTTGACGATTTTTAGGGTACGTATTTGAACGAACTTGTCCTAGGGTTTTTGTCGGATCAGCTTCAAATTTCTCATGTGTATACTACACACAGTGACGATTAAAAGTTATTGAAAGAGTTTTAATAACTTCAGGGACATGGCCACCAGAGGGCGCCAAAAAAAAAGAAAAATTTACATGCTCCGATTTGTATGAAATTTTTTGGGCACGTTTATCACTCCAAGACCTTCATAAAAATGTAAAATGTTAAGGCAAAACAATAATTTAAAGTTCCGAAATTTTACGTCAAAGTTGGAATTTTTGCGCTAGCACGGTGCGAACTTTTTCGAACTTGTCCTACAGTTTTTTTCAGATTATCTCCAAATCGGACAGGTGCATTCTAGACCCACTGATGATCAAAAGTTGTTCAAAGATTGTTATAATATTGATGGGCGTGGCCACTAGGGGCACCAAAAGTTGACCATTTTTCAGGACCACAAAAACCTTAATATCTTTCTCGTACAAAGTCAGATCCTGACCAAACCTCTCACACATGTTCACTGTCCCAGCCTGAGTGCAGCCATATGGCTTTTATTCACGTGAAGTAAGGCGCCCCCTATTGGCAACAGGAAATCAAGTGTTTTATGCTGTGACCCATAGCTCCTCCCCCTTTAATCTTTTTTTTAAAACAATTGCACAGAAACATCAAAAACATCTTCAACAAGCACCATATATAAGGTCAAGTTCCTATTTTNATTTCTTTCAGTTCTGACATTGTGACACTCATTTTTAGAGCAACAGGAGGCTGTGCTGTGAGCATGCAGCCATTTGATGTTGATATTCTATTTGAAATTTCTAAAACATCTTCAACAAGCTCAGTTAATTAGGTCAAGCTTCTGTTTTGAATGATGTTTCTCTTGTGAAGTGTCTAAGTCTGAAGTGGTTTCATGAACCACAGACTGTCAATAAGCCCCTGAATTTTAGCCTAATCTTTTTCAGATTTCATTCAAACTGTCATGATCCATCCTTGGACACACCCTCATACTGAGAGGATAAAGGACTCCTGATAACTCCCTGAATTTTAGCCTAATCTCCTTCAGATTTCATTTAAACTGTCATGATCCATCCCTGGACACACCCTCAAACTTAGAGGATAAAACTGTACGTCTTAAAGATTTTTAATAATGCATTTTTTCCAAGTTTTCAGCTTACAAAACTCTGCACCCTGCAAAAATAATCATTTAGCTCCAGCATTAATGGTCATTTGGCTCCATCGAGTGGCCAGACTTTACTTTTAGGTGTTATGTGTGAGTTTGGCCACCAAATGGAGTCAAATGACCATTTTTGCTGTGTGATTTCTTTCAGTTCTGACATTGTGACACTGACACACTCATTTTTAGAGCAGCAGGAGGCTGTGCTGTGAGCATGCAGCCATTTGATGTTGATATTATATTTGAAATTTCTAAAACATCTTCAACAAGCTCAGTTAATTAGGTCAAGCTTCTGTTTTGAATGATATTTCTCTTGTAAAGTGTCAAAGGCTGAAGTGGTTTCATGAACCACAGACTCTCAATAAGCCCCTGATTTTTAGCCAAATCTTCTTCAGATTTCATTCAAACTGTCAAAATCCATCCCTGGACACACCCTCATACTGAGAGGATTAAACTCTTTGTCTAATGGATTTTTAATCATTTCTTTTTTCTAATTTTCTGGCCAATCAAACTCTTCAACCTGTGAAAATGATCATTTTGCTCCAACAAAAAAGGGTTTTAGCTCCATCTAGTGGCCAAACTGAATCTTTGTGTAGCCTGTGTGAGTTTGGCCACCAGATGGAGCCAAATGACCATTTTTGCTGTGTGACCTATTTTCAGTGCACAGGGAGGCTTCTTGAAGAAACATGAGAGCAGACAGAGGAATGTGCTGTGGCCATGCAGCTCTCTGCATGTTGTCATTATTCTATTTCAGCTGAACCCTAAAACACATGAGCAGGGGTCTGCAACCTTTAAGGAGCCATTTTTCTTTATTTCACATGGATCAAGGTCATTCCACAGCCACAAAAATCTTCACTATAAAAGCAATAAAATGTTAAAATTCGACACAGAAGTAAATGTATTCAAAAGTAGAGCCACATGCAGCAAAGAACGGCCCTCGCTCCCATGTGGCTGACTGAGAACGATTGCAGCATGTTCAGACATGCACACAGGTCGACGCTTTTTAAAATTAAAGCCGCAAGCGGCGAGGAGCGGGGAGTCGCTCTCGTGCGGTTCTCCGAGCGCATGCTCGGAGGACCGCACGTGAGCGAGGGCCCGTGTATCGCCGCTTGCGGCTTTAATTTTAATTCCTTTTGATCCTTTTGAAGCATCACATAATCATCAACAAGACCTTTCTTCAAAAGCCTCACATGCTGTTAAACGAGAAAACACTCAAGTTGAATGAGTTCCCATGTCAATATAAATGACCCAAGGTTCACAAAAGCATAAAAGACTTTAATACACCTTGTTATTATAACTAATTTACACTTGCTAATAAATATTTTATTACATTTCAACCAAGTGTGTTCTGCTACAATGCTGGATACTCTATACTTGACCCTTTTAAATAGATGAATTTTGAGGTACAAATGACCTTGTTGAACCCTTTTATCCCCAAATGTGTCCCTGCAAATTAAATGTATGCATTTAATTATTTAGATTTATATCTATTCAAATTTGTATTTGTTATTACTATTATTATTATTAACACTATTGTTATCATAAGATTCAAAGGTTTTGTTGGTTTACTATTATACAAGGACATGCATAAATAACTAAAGTGTTTTTTTACTCTCTCTGACAATATACACATGAATTCTTAAGTATAAAACTGTAATTGGACAAAAAAAAAAAAAAAAAAACTAATATAAAAATGCAATGAATTTTCTTTATTATTTCATTGGTGCTTTTATTTTTCCCTGCGTTCATTCACTTTAAAATTTAAGTCAAAATAACACTTCAACAGATTCCTGAAGTTAAAGAAAATAGTTAACATTAAGTGAATAAATAAATGCAGCAGCTCGTGTTATTGTATTGCTAGTGTATTGATGGTATTTCCAGGTATTTATTGAACCACAATATAAGAATAAAAAATGCATAAAAATGTTAGATGTATTGTATTGAACGAGCCACACAGTCTTCATTGTGTTGTAAAGCTTGTTTGATAAAGGGAGTTTCCGTGTTCTTCTTACACTGGTAAGCTAGTTCGCTTGCTCCAGGCTAGTCAGCGATCAATAATTAATGGTGGTATGTTGTTCATCTGCCATTAAGAATTACTGTGACAATTACCATTGGATTGAAGCCATCTGTTAAAATCAAGTGTTTTCCAATTAATTATCGTGCACACTATCTAACACAGTTTACTAATTAATTTCATGAGCCCTCTCTCAATTTCATGACCAGCATGTTAATAAAGAACATGTGAAGAGCAATTAAAAACTTCCCAATTAATGATGTCCGTATGTTCAACTTCTATCATTCCTGACCTGAACATCCTAAAGTGTTTGTAATGGCAGCGAGTTGACTTCTCACATAGAGGGAACTCAATAAAATGCAGGGTTGGGCTGGATGTAGATTTTGGTTGGGCTTTGGGATTTGAGACAATAACATGTTGTTTGGGACTCCAGTTTTTATTGTCACGGCTCATGTGTGCAGTAGGATTTGAATGGATACTTTTCCATTACATATTCCTCCATCCTTCCTCTTCATTTCATTGTGATTCCCCAGAGGATGTTTTGAATTTATGAAAACTGACTCTCTCTCTCTTTGAGCAGATGCTCCGACTTGGCAGTAAGCAGTGCTTCATTAGTTATTTAAATCAGAATAGCCTGGGACTGCATACAGGGCCCCAAATTAATTTGAGATATGGTTTGAAAAAAAAAAAATGGAACCATTAGTGGAAAATAAAAACAAAAACACAGTGTCATAGTCAGTTTTTACCCCTGACTTACTGTTTGGAGGCACCAAGCAAGAGAAACCAATGCTTTTTGTGCAACCTCAAAAATACATGCGAACCCTATAGAAGCAGATAGCCCCCATCTGTCTGTCAAGTGAAACATACTTTATGTTCACATACTGTACATAAATATTACATCCTGCTAAAAATGTTATCAGAATGTGCAGAACTGTCACAGAGACAGCATATTTATCCTCCAATGATGAATTTTACATAACATCCACTGCCCTCGCATGAATGTCACCCATCACAATGATGTATGACCACATAGGGCTGTGGGAAATGAGCCCCAGAGCACAAACAGTATGTAGCAGCGTGTGTTGCAGTGTGTGATTGCACACACTCAGTCATTCCAACCAGTAAAAACTGAGAGGATTGCCAATTACTTGTATTTAGAGGCAATACTCGGAACTCTCTTGGGTGTTTCATGGGACACACCGAGGAGAGTGTGGGTACTTAAATTAATAGATGTGTTTTGGCAGCTGTTGAGATGAGTTCCACTTCAGAGTGGGAGGGGAGCATTAGGTGGATGGCAGATTATTACACAGGCGAGTGTTGCTCTGTGTGTTTACTTTTTTCATGCATGTTAGAACCAAC
>RPOG01006885.1:9184-21191 GCA_008086565.1 Thalassoma bifasciatum
GAGAAAAATGGTCCTCCACATCACTCCCTACACAAGTACCTGTCTTCACTTCCTGGATGGCTTGTCCTGGAGCCTGGTGTTTCCCTGTTACTGGCTCTTGGACCGGCTCCTGGCCTCCTGTGTGGCCACCTCCCTGGAGAAGCGGCAGCGCTCCCAGGACCCCTGCTCCTTCCTCACGCTGTGTGTGCTGATCTCCGCGCCCCTCTACCTGCTCTTCCTCTTCGTCTCCCTGCCTTTCGCTCTGCTGGGCTTCATCATCTGGGCTCCTCTGCAGGCCATACGCCAGCCTTACCTCTACACCTACCGCAGGTCAGTGCATCCCCCCAGCTTCACCTCTCATCAGTGGTTTTCTACTGTTGGATCTACTATTTCTCTGTGATGCTGGTTTAAAATAATATGACGTCAATTTTTCTGGACATGTTCCTTTTCTGATGCCTATCAGCAAAGTTTCATTTAACATTTCTTTAACCCTGTGGTGCATAGTGCTCACTGCAGTGGACACCTATTTAAAAGTTATTGTAGTATATATTGTATTGTATGTATTGTATATAGTTCATGTGGTGGAAATTCATATTAGCCTGTGTCCAGATATTTTTATTCTTTTTAGGGCCTGAAATTTAATAAATGATATATATAGTACAGGCCAAAAGTTTGGACACACCTTCTCATTCAGTTTGTTTTCTTCATTTTCATGACCATTTCAAGGATTCAAGGAGTTTTATTGTCATTCAACCCATGTATAACATGGGTTGAATGAAATTAGGTTACCCTGGTCCCGGAGCAAGCCCAATCATAGAAATGAGAATAATAAGTATATACAAATATACAATAAAAAAGAGAATAAAAGAAGAACACAATCAACTAGCCTTTTTAACAAATAGACAGAATAAAATAATTAACTGTGCAAAAATTGCAGTGTTTCCATTGTAGATTCTCACTGAAGGCATCAAAACTAAGAGTGAACACATGTGGAGTTATGTACTTAACAAACAAAAGGTGAAATAACTGAAAACATGTTTTATATTCAAGTTTCTTCAAAATAGCCACCCTTTACTCTAATTACTGCTTTGTATACTTTTGGCATTTTTCAAGAGGTCGTCACCTGAAATGGTTTTCTCTTCACAGCTGTGACTTATCAGGGTTAATTAGTGGAATTTCTGGCTTTATCAGTGGGGTTGGGACCATCAGTTGTGTTGTGCAGAAGTCAGGTTAATACACAGCTAACAGCCCTATTGGACAACTGTTAAAATTCATATTATGGCAAGAACCGATCAGCTAACTCAAGAAAAATGAGTGGTCATTATTACTTTAAGAAATGAAGGTCAGTCAGTGTGGTGATAAGTCTTGAAACTAAAGAAAACGCATTGAATGTGTCCAAACTTTTGGCCTGTAATGCATATGTATATATATATATATATATATATATATATATATATATATATATATATATATTTTTTTTTTTAATAAAGTTACAGACAAACATTTGAGGGTGAAAAAGCTTATAAACTTTAAATTATTCAGTGTTAAAATGGATGAAAGAGAGTTAGAATAATTTGCAAAGCACTAAAAAAAATAATTCATGAACTCACTTAAAAAAGTGAAGAACTCAAACACAAAAAGTCATATTTACAATAAGTTCGCACTGTTTTATTTTGAATGCTCAGTTACAAATATTTGAAAAAAAAAAAAGAAAACTTTTTTTCATGCCTTAGTACCCTCCAGGGAAAATTCCTGACACTGACTTTCATAATTCATGCATCAGAGGGTTAAAGCGCATATTGCAGGTTAAAGACTACAGTTAAGCAAATTATAGGAAAGTAACTTAAAACTAATGTTAGGAAGGAATTTCTGAAATAGGAAACCACAGGGTTATCTAGAGATTAGTGCTGTGCCCAGGACCACAATATCCAAGACCAAGAGTTTCCAGAGACCGGAATGCACAGAGTCTCAGACAAGACAAAAACCACAACCAAAAAAAAAATCAACTTTCAAATCCATGACAGGGTTGAACAAGAATAGAGCATTCTCTCTTTAATTTGGTTTTGTTTGGAATTCATTTGGCAAACAAAAAAAGGGTCTTCAGATCTTTCAAAGCACAAAATGCAAAATTCTGACATCTGAAGAAAAAAAAAAAAGTAAAACTAAATTTTTGCCCAAAAAAATAAAAAAAGGAAAAAGAAAGATGATATAAAATAAGTCTTTTTACTTATTTAAAAGCGACAGGTGGGTCCATTAAACCTCTGAATAAGTGAAAATACTGATAAAATACCGATAAAAACTACTCACCAACGGCAGCTGTCAACTATCGTAAAACGAAACTTATATCGCGGTTTTTAACGTCCAATAACTAATGAGAAACTAACTTCTCAGAAAAAAAAACACCTGAACACCATGCAGCCAAATGACATCGTCATACTACCTTAGCGTAAGGATGAGAGAAACGTTTCTACCAGGTATCGTAATTTTTTAAAGTTTTCCCGGCTCATATCTGGAATACATGGGGAGGCTTATGACCTATACTGCAGCCAGACACCAGGGGGCGGGGCTTATGACCTATACTGCAGCTAGACACCAGGGGGCGGGGCATCTGCTGGAGGCTTCAGTTTGAGCCCAACGTCGTTACGTCCACTCATTATACAGTCTATGGTCTTGACTGGTCTTGACAGAAAATCCTGAGTCTGGCCAGTCCAAGACCAAAACAAGACAGAGACTAAATGCTCAGAGTCAGAAACGAGACCAAGATCTTCAAAATGTGGTCTTGAGACAGATTCTGAGACCAAGACTGGTCTTGACTGTAACAACACTACTGGAGATGTTTCAGTACATTTGCTTTTACTTCTGCATTAAAAACCAGCATTTGGACGTGTCGTCAAACAGGGGGCCACTGCTGAAAACACCTCTGTTTAACATCAACATGAACATGGATCAGACTGTCACTGCTGTCATGACGAAGAAAATCTGTTTTCCATACCTATGATGGTCCTCAGGATTAAAATGATGAAACTTTCAGACAGGATGAAGAGCAGGAACAGGGCAGGATTAGGAGGAATTATGGGTAAAGGAGAGCAGTGAGCTGTGGTGTGAGGAGAACCAGAGGAGAACCAGAGCGAGTCCTGGTGAGTGGCAGCTGTTCGCGAGAGATATGGAGCCTAATGCTGTGTTCACATCAGTGTATTTGAGGTTTGAGCTCAATAACTTAAACAATCAGTATTAAGTGTAAGTGCTGATCATAAACCATAAACCAGTAAAAATGGCAAATCTGAACTACTTTTTATTGTGTTGTGTGTGACAGAAAAAGAGACAGCACTGGCTTTGGTGATATCATTCATTATCATTCAACAAACACTATTTCTACCAACTGATATTCACTATCAGACCATGTTGAGTGTTGAATTAAAACATTTGACATGCAGTATGCTCTTTAAGCTGACACAGATCAGGTAGGGTGACTTCTCAGAGCTACTGATACATAAATCTTCGAGTGGTTACACTGTAAACTATAATAAGTTGACTTTACTTAAAAAAAATATGCAAACTTGCTGCCTTACAAAAAGTAATTTCTGTCAACTCAGATAAAGTAGATTTGATTAACTTATTTTTTGTGAGTTTGCAGTACTCAAATGAACTTAAATAAATCATATCAGAGTAACTTATGCAAAATCATTCCTCAGGTTGACCATGAGTGAGGAGGGCAGGGAGTGGATATAAGACCCTGCTGTACATGGGTATATCACATAGGTGACACAGGCTGTCTTTGCCCTGGTATAGACTGACTGTTTATTCTCCATGGCTTAGTCCAGCTGTCAACAGCATAGACTGGATGACAAGGACATCAATAAATTTCATTTTCTTCTGTAAAATTATGGGTGAAAATTACTGTGAATGCTTTGTATTAGCCTCTAATTCAAACAGGCATTTTCATTTGCCCACTCAAGCTGCCAATCATGTACTCGGCCAGTCAATGCCACAGAGCATCAACAGTCAGTTGGTCGGTCGGTGCCTTGGTGCACAGACTGTCTGTCTACACCACTGAGCACAGGCAGCTCGTGTGTGATTCACCCATGTACAGCAGGGTCTCATGTCAGCTGTGTACCCTCCTCACTCACGGTTACAGGGTTTGGTTATCAACTTTTAATAGGTGACTGCTGTGACACGAGTTGTCAGAACTTAGTTCTTTTCAGCTTTAACAACTTCAAGTTTGTGGTCAACTTTACTTGGAAATTTTGAGGCAATCGGTTTCCTAAATTTTTCAAGTAAAGTCAACACAAGAAACTTGTCTTTACTAAGTTTAAGTGAGTAGACTCTACAGAGTGAGCTAAAATAAGTTAAGGTAACTTTTTTTTTTTTTTTTAAGTAAGATTTACTATTACATTTTACAGTGTACATTCCCTTGGCTTCTGTTGGTAGTTATTTTTTATTTTAGACTGTTCAAGGAAACAGCCTATTTCACTTTCTATTTCACTGTCATCCTGTATCAGTGTGAGCTTTAAACAAACTGGAGGGCAGAATGAGCCACACCGCTCTGTCGTCACGCCTCATGTTTTTTTTTACGTTGGTCTATTTTGTTGATGAGAATTAGAGGTTTAAAGAAAACAGAGACATTCTCTTTGGTAGTGATGGT
Source organism: Thalassoma bifasciatum (assembly GCA_008086565.1). Taxonomy (NCBI): domain Eukaryota; kingdom Metazoa; phylum Chordata; class Actinopteri; order Labriformes; family Labridae; genus Thalassoma; species Thalassoma bifasciatum. The sequence continues at coordinate 13,806 of RPOG01006885.1, forward strand.
TTTCTTATTGGTCTCCCTGCCATGTGCCACACTCCCACCACTCCTCAAGAGACTCCTCACACTGACCACAAACTTTGAAAGGCTGCTCTCTGTTTCTGTTGGAGGAGCAGCCCCCTTCTTTAATCAGATCTCCTCCCGCCTCACGCCTCACGGTGTGAATGTGATAGAACTTCCCTTTTGTATTTCCATCCTGTAATTATTCTGCTGCCACAACTTTGATGTGATAATGATTATCCAATTTCAAGGGTGCCACCGTTGTCATAGTTTGAAATCATAGCGCGGTGATCATTAAGGAGTGAGTCAGAAGACGACAGGAACAAAATAAAGAAATGTTGGAGGAAAGATTCATTTAGAGGAACGCGTGTGATGGGACTCCTTCCTGTGTAGCTCAAAATAGAAGTCTTGTGATCTCAGATGTAGACCACGCTGGTTTTTACATATCTTTATAGACACATTCCTTGGAGGCTGAAACTTGAAGTGACAGAAACTTAATTAAGCTGGATAATTAACTAACAGTCGTTCCCCACAGAGCAGCTGATATGATCAGGTTTTAAAGCACCTCACTGTGGAAATCTGTAGATGGATTAATGAGAAAATGTATCTGTATCCAGTAATTCATGAGTCTCCAAACTGTCCCAAAGTAAGGCTGGGCAATTAATCACAAATCAGATTAAGTTGCAAGATGCCTTTTTGCAATATTCTAATTTCAGACTGTTCAATGTCTATGACCTGAAATGTGTGAAAATATCAGATACAGTTTTGCAGCTGATGTTTTCTGCTCTACACTGGAGTTAACCAAAGAGACAAACTGTTAAAAACTACCTTTACAAACGAAGCAATCTACATGGCAAAAAGAGGCAAAAACAGCAAAGAGTAGTGATAAAACTTAGTTTGAGGTAGTACAAATTGTCAAAAAAGCAACAAAATTGGCATTTAAATTGGGTTAAAACCTGAAAATACTCAAAAAGGAGCAAAAACTGGTCCAAAATTGGAAAAAAAAAAAAAAAAAAAAAAAAAAAAAAAAAAAAAAAAAAAAAAAAAAAAAAAAAAAAAAAAAAAAAAAAAAAAAAAGAGTGAAAAGTGACTAAAATGCCCAGAAAACAACAAAAAATTGTAAGAAAATTTTGGAGGATATTTTGAGAAATTCAGAAAGGAGCAAAAATGGGGGGAGGGGGTGAAAAACAGTAAAAGTGGTGAAAAAATGGCTAAAGTCAACAAAAATGACAAGAAAGTTGGGATCGAATTTGGATTTTTTTTTGCGAAAATGGTCCAAAAGTTGCAAAAATGAGAGACAAGTGTCAAAAATGGGCAAAAACAACAAGAATTGGCAAGTAAATTGGTAGTGAACCTGGAAAATAGTGAGAAGGTGTATTAAAAGCAGTCACAGTTTTGTTGGTAGTGGGTTGTTGTTGTGCTGTTATTACAGCAACTGTTCACGTCCCACACTTTGTATTGTGTATGTGTATGTGTATGTACTTTGTATAAAAAAACATATAAGATGGGAACCAAGAAATAAATGCTCAAAAAATTGCAATTGCAATATAGGAAATAAAAATCGCAATTAGATTATTTTTTCAAATTGTTCACCTCTACTTCAAAGACAACCACACTTGATATTGTGAAAATGACCATCGACCAGCAGCTCTGACTGAAAGTTTAACTGACCATGAATGAACATATGAATGCTTTGTTTGCTAACTATAACTTTCTTGTGCTCTAACATCCATCATCACTGAGTAATGAAATCAAAGCTAAGTGTTTCGTGCTGTGTAAACATCAGCTAACTCCGCGTCTGACCGAGGAAAATGTTCTCCATTAAGGGGCAAAATGGGCAAAAAATGTCAGGATGTTTTCATAGCAGGATCAGGATCTGGATTTTATCAGGATTATTTTTTGGATTCAAACTATTTTGACTTCCCAATCCCAAGACCAAGACCTTCAACATGTGATCTTGAGACCAGTCTGGAGACCAAACCAGTATCAAGTACTATAACCCTGCCAAGAAGCGTTCTTCTCTGAGGCACAGGGTGTAGCTTTGATTGGTCGAAGCATTCAGAAGCAAACCCAATATTGGTTTGTCTCCGCTGAAATCACCTTTGCAACATGAACTGAGAGACTCAAGAGTGATTACCTTCTTTAAATCAGGTGAACTGGTGTGGCACTGCTGGTAATTCTGCTGTATAGTCCCTCTAATCTGTATTATTCCTGTTTCCTTTGTGCAGACCAGACAAGCACCAGGCTGAGCAGGGTCAGGCTGGACCAGGTGGACTTGGCATTGGAGAATGGAGGCCACAAGGAAGAAGCTTCTGCTTTTGCAGTGCCAACGTATGCCTGCTGCCCGACTCTCTGGCTCGGTTCAACAACCTGTCAGACACCCACAGGAGAGCGAGGGAGGTGGGGAAGAGGATCCGCAATGGTGCCAGTCGACCTCAGATTAAAATCTACATCGACTCTCCTACCAACACTTCCATCAGGTGAGAGAGCGGCGGATCAACGAGTGTTACCACATTCATCAAACAAGTACATCAGCTAACATGTTTTCTCCTCTCATCTGCTCTATCTTACAGTGCGGCATCCTTCTGTAGCCTCGCCACAGGTTTCCGTCGTACCTCCTCTCTAGACCAGCGCCCAGACCAGACACACACCACCAATGGCCCAGCGGACCAGGAAGCTGAACCCCTCACCGAGTGCCCAATTCACGCCTCAGGTGCCACCGACTGCCCTGTTCACCCTAATTCTGCAGGAGACCAGGGCTCCCCCGAATGCCCCCTCCACTCAGAGGGAGCAGACACAACAAAAGACTGCCCTCTTCACCCCACAGAGACCACCGGCGGCTCAGACTGTCCCGTTCACTCCTCAGGAGAGGCTTCAGACTGCCCTATGCATTCTTCAGGAGCCCAGAATGCCCAAAGCCATCCAGACTGCCCCATGCACGGAGAAGGGGTTCAGCCAAAACCGACTCCAGATTGCCCGCTTCACACCTCAGGGGTTCAAATCAGCATCAGCGCCCCAGAGCCCGACCCCCACGACGAGGAGGCTGAGACGGGGAACCATCGAGGAGAGCAGGCAGGGGGGGACACGGGCAGCATGACAGCCTCCAGGGAGTCGCTCACACGTTACCACGGAGGCGACGGAGGAATGGGGATTTCCTCCAATAATACGCTCTCCCACGTTCCTCGCACCTCTGCCCTTAAACGCCCCGGGCGCAAACGCCGCCACGGAGACGAAACGTTCGACCACGAAATCTCTGCCTTCTTTCCTGCCAATTTGGATTTCCTGGCCCTACAGGAAGTGTTTGACCACGGAGCTGTTACCAGACTGAGGCGACAGTTGCATCGCTACTTCCCCTACGTGCTGAGCGATGTGGGGCGGTACGGCTGGAAAGGCTGCTGCTCCAGGTTTAAATTCCTGAACAGTGGACTGATGTTGGCCAGCCGCTACCCAATCCTGGATGCTCGGTACGAGTGCTTCCCTAACGGGAGAGGGGAGGACGCGCTCGCTGCCAAGGGGGTGCTGTTTGCCAAGGTCAGTCAATTACCTCATTCTCTCTGCCCGTTGTAGTGAAGCTCATGGCAAATTGACTTTGCAGAATTTAAGTTTGGTGGATGTTTTGCTTGTTTTCTTGACTACAGATGAATGTGGCTGCTTATTCAACTTTAAAGTTAGAACGAGAGGCTCAGTTATGGGTAATTTTCATCATGAATAACATTTTTCGGGTTAAATTTGATCCCTTTAGTAACTTCTTCCTTAGTGGAGGCTTTAATAATGGTTGACAACCATCAAAATGTTTTGTGGAATTAAAGTTGGACGTATTAGATCTTTGACATGGAACAAACTATTGGTTCAAGCCATTGACTTGGCAAATTTGTGTTTGATCTGAGAAGTCCAGGTTGGGAGATAAAATTTGGTATCAGGGAAAGGGTTAGGGTTGAATTTAAGACATGTAAAGTGATATTTTGTATAATTGTTACTGCCGATCCGATGACTTGTCAAAAAATGACTCATATTTAATTATCTGACGCCAGAGACTGATGTCCATGTCAAAGATAAAATACGTCCAACTCTAATTCCAAAAAAAACATTTTGATGATTTTCAAACAATTTTAAAGCTTCAATTTTAGTGAGGTTACTACAGGGGTCAAATTTTAACCTGAAAATTTTAATTCATGATGAAAATTACAGGCTTACTTAGAATTTGTTGCCGGCAACATGTTTTGAAATAGTTGGGATAAAGACATGTTCACCAATCCGTTGTTACACTCCAATTTAAAAACAGGCTGTGGACATTTAAGTACTGAGCAGATCTGAGTTTTTTTAAAGACAAATACCTCATTTCTGATAAAGGATTCCAGCTGATTGACAGTTTGTGGGTCTTCTTGGTCATTTTATGATGCAACAAGTGTTCATCATGGATGACAGACGTCAGTTTAAAGGGAACCCTGACTGTAAGGACAAATATGCATGAATATGCTTAAATGTTTGTCTCAAACTAGAATTTGTTGTTAAAAGACAAAACGAATTGGTTTTTCTTTAAAAAAATGCAGTTTAAACACAGTTTCTATCCTTCAGGCGCAGTCATTGTTTCACTGCCACAATGCATTCTGGGTTGATGACGTACATTGCTGCCGAGCATCTGGATTTGGCCGTTAACTCACTACTAGTCGGCGTAAGTCACTAGGTTTCAGGAGGGAAAAAAACATAATAATGCCACATGTGGCTGCTTTTGGGTGCACTTTTCAGTCCAAAGGAAACAAGGAGACTGATGTTAGTCTGCACAGCTTCCCAAAAGACAAGAAAAGAAGGAAGTTGTGGGAAATCGCTTGTGGGCGTAAACAACTTCCGATGGACCCGCGGCTATGTTCTGGCCACTTCTCTCCAGAAGCATTTGCTGCATTTAGCCGGCCCATGCTGATGAAAGAGCTGACAGGTGTGGGTCATTATAAACGGAGACTAAAGCCAAATGCTGTGCCAACTATTTTCCAACACAAACCCACAAAACTTCCTCTGGAAACCACTGAAGTCTGCTCCAGGACTTATATGATCCTGTATGAGATCGAGCCTGGTGCAACCATATGACGTCACTACCCAGACGTTATTGCGGTGTAAACAACAATGGCGGCCTACAGGTGAAAATATTTTTTCAAATTTTATACAAACTAAGATATTTTGAGAGATTTTATTATCGTTCTTATGTGGCTGGTAAAAACACTGATCATTTAGGAAAATGACGTTCTGGTAGCCAGGGTTCCTTTTAACACCTGGACCCTTTTACTACAGAGCCATGATGTTGTGATTTAGGCAGAATCTGGTTTATTATTGTCTTTCTGAAATTTACAGGGTCCCCCAACATGAGGAACATGAGGAAACCTTGGTCCAGACAGGGATTGTAAAAGAATTTTGTCATGCATCCACTTTAGGCGAGTTACAAAAGTACCGAAAACCATGTTAATACTAATACATGAACAACATCTTTAAAGCCTGGTGCAAAAAATGTCTTTATTCTTAAAAGCTTATTTCTCTATCAACACAAATTGTAGGGGGGTAAAATGTTTTTACAACTAACAGAAGTATGTAAGATGACAAGTTTGCCCAACTAGAGGCAGAGCTTGGGTTTCTCTTTTAATTATCATAACCCTTCAAACATTTGGACTGGAAAAACCAATCAAACAGTTGCTGAGAGAAGAGGAGACGAGCTTTATAACAGAATCAAAGTCCTGGTGGCCTGGATGAAACTTGAGTGATGGCGGGTTAATGGTGCCCTCATAAATGTATGAGTTAGTCATGAGCACCTATGTGTTCCCATACTGCTGATGCTCCGTCAGGATACAGTTTCCATATGTGCATATATACATTAATATGTCATGACGTGAAGACTTGGTGCTCAGAGGAGAGAATTGAATGTAGCTTAGGTATCAGTTTGGACCTCACACTGCTTTCCTCAAATTATCTCTGAAGCCAGTCAGTTTGTACATCTGTTCATTTTGAGAAGTAACGAGGAAAGTTCAATTTTCACTCATTTCATTCAATTTACAACAGGGTCCAATTTGAGCAAAATGTCACTTTGGGCTTCAGTTTGGGCTTTTTATGAAGCAGAAGAGCGTCACTGCTCTGATTGCCGCTTGGTGCCATTTCAGCTGAAAGCAAATCTAATCATCTCTGACACAGCTATCTGTAATGTTGGCAGCTAAAACCTCCCATTGAGTCTATTTATACTAATTTAACTTATTATACATTTGTGAGAGAGTGTGAAGAGAGTGTGAAAGAGGAACGGTGGGACGGTGTGAAAATAACCTGCCTGTTGTCTGCGTCATCAGCATACATTTCTGTCATACCTCAAAGACACTACACTGCAAAACATTTACTCTTCATTTAAAACTTTCCCCACCATCTGTTCGCTCTACTTCCTAACCCACGTAATGTATTTTTGTTGGTGATGCCAGTGAGAAGATGTTTTATTCTAGAAAGCAGACTGTAGACAGCACCTAGTAAAAAAAACACTGACCTTCCACCCACATCAATTCAGATGTAACACACATATGTCATTATGGCGACTTCACACACCATAGTAATTATAGAACTTCTCCACATCTCTCACTGCTGTGTCGCTAGTCACGTTTTTCCAAGAACTTCATCATCATGGTTTGGAAACTAGTGAGAAGCTGTGACTGTTTTAACTTCCATCATAGAAACACAGCAAGGTCAAACATTTATTATGTGTTACTAAAAGGCACTATGATGAATTTCCATGTGATATCAAAAGGGACTGTTAGGACTTTCTAAGTGATCTTTAAAAAAAGTCTAGTTTCTAGATATATGTATAATCGGAACCTACAACCAAAAATGAGATTATCAGCACTGAAAAACACAATTTCTAAGTGCTATTTTTTCTAACTTCGCTGTCAGGTTGGGCTGAATTGATTTGAGGCACATTGAAGATCCCATGACAACGCCATGCCAGCTGATGAAGAAAAATCTGTGTTTTCTCTGCTGAAAACAATTTCTGTAATTTATTCAGTGGTAATAGTGGACACTGGACCTGAACTGTCTGACAGAAAAGGGACAGAAGAGTAGAAGAACGCTAAATAGGAGAATGATAGAGCATGAGCTAAATGTTAAAACATGACTGAGAGGCTTGCCAGGTTTAGTTTGCTCTGCTTGGTGATTTTTGAGTTGATAGATGAGCACTAGTAGGACATAACTAGGATTCACTAAAGTTACATGTTACAGACATGTCTCAGAGCACCAGGCTGTGAGTAACAATAAACAGTCTACAGAGTTTACAAAGTTTGATTGTTGTCACCTTTATCACTTTGAAACCTGGCAAAGTTGTCTTAAACAAAGAGAAAGACTGTTAAAAAGAAGATCTGCTCTCCAAAACAAACCCGT
>RPOG01006886.1:0-21183 GCA_008086565.1 Thalassoma bifasciatum
TACTTTTGCCTTGTGAAGCAGCAGCTGAGCACATTCTGCTCGCTGTGCAAAGTCCCAGATAATAATGGGAGCCTGAGAAAATATGTTTGACATGTTGACATGAAACTGTACAAGGGAAGGATTAAAAATGTATTGCTTCTGATTAAAATACCTTAAATCCCATAAAGTTGACTTGTCCAGAGGCAATATAAGATCCACTATTGGACACTGAGATACAGGACACATTGTTTGAGTGCCCTTGCAAGAAATCCTGCTTGTTGTCTTTGATTCTCTTCAGAATAATTGTGCTCCCCAGTGGATAGATCAGGTGCTCTCTGTCTGGATGAACTCTCAGGCCAGAAATCACATGTCCTGATGAGACAAAGTGGAGCACAAGAAAACACAGACACACTTTAAAACAGGAAAAATAAAAGTGAGAAAATTATTGACTTTCATCGTTTTACTTTGCTCTTAATGTACTTCGTTGTAAATTAGAAATCTTTTGACTGTTACTTGAACTGAATTGACTCGATAAAATAGTCACTCCTCCGCTAAGACGTTAACTTAAACTAACCGCGGAGTCCGGGCCTCAACTTACCGTTAAATCCAATGACAGCTTCCAGTTCAAGCTGAGATACACCCTGTGCTTCAACAGCCATGGCAGAAAAAAAGCTACTTTATGCCTTAAAATGTCGAGAAAATGTGTAATTTCTTTGTAATGTGAACTTTTTCTGACCCAATTTCTAAAAACAAGTCATAGGCAACAAACGTTACCTAGCAACGACTGGGGGCTCCTTTGACCACTCATTGGTCGGAGAACGACCCGTTGCCTTCTCGTGCTGTGGGAAATAATTAAATCCCCTAAGTCGTGTACGTACAAAGACCATGACAAAAGCTTTACTTTTTCTACAGCACTTACACTACTGTCTGAAGTCGTCGTAACTGATTTCGAATGAGCCAAATCAACGGAACAAAAGCGTTGGCACTTCCCTGCGAAGATTAAACTTTTATACACCGTATGAAAATAAGGGAAGTTTGCGTTTTCCGAGTAATACGGAGGCAACTTATTTTCGGGAGCTGAACAGTGAAACTTGTGATACCATCCGATACTCCCAATATTGTTAAACTATTGAACAGAGGTGGAAAAAGTACATACCTTCTGTACTTGAGTATAAGTACAAATACTTGTGTAAAAAAAAAAAAGCTGAGAAAAGTAAAAGTACAAATTCATCTACTTTACCTGAGTAAAAGTGAAAAAAGTAGTAAGGAGTAGAGAGAACAGATATTTGTGTTCAAATGTAGGGAGTGAAAGCAAGAAGTTATCAAAAATATGAAGACTTAAGTTGAGTACAGATACCTGAAAAATCTACTTCAGTAAAGGAATAAAGTATTTGTACATTAGTGCTTTCCACCTCTGCTATTGAAGTGCCGAAATAATTTTATCTCAACGGAAAAGCTGTGTCGTACCATATCAAATGGTATTACCGTCTTTCTTACATATGTCATAACAAAGACAAATCTACAACCAAGTAGATAGATAGATAGATAGACAGACAGACAGACAGACAGACAGACAGACAGACAGACAGATAGATAGATAGATAGATAGACAGACAGACAGATAGTAAAGCTATGGTCAAAAAACAGATACAACTGAAAAAAATCACATCAGTCATTTTATTTGTCACTTCAAGAAAGGCAGACAAACTGCAGAGAGAAATATTCATGTCATCAACTGCAACAAGGACATCTGGGTATTCTCGTAACTGACACTGTAGTTTGACATATCCGTTATTCAATTTACTCTGAAAGACAAATGTGTGTATGGAAATGAAATTTTTGGTTTATAAGGAAACTGGAAAATATTTCAAGATACACTTTTTTCCATACCTTTGGATGGCCAGTTTCCATAAGGTAAAAAATGGGAAGACTTAAAAATACAAGAGACTTTCTCTATTTAAAGAAAAAGCAATAAGGAGACTTGTGCTAAATAAAAACATTGAAAAAATTAAACAAAACAAAACAACACAAAAACAAGATAGGGAGACTTACCCTACAAAAAGAAAAAAATGTGAGAAAGACATGCCCATAAAAAAATAACTTAGAAATTTACATTTGATACAAAGCCAAAATTGTAAGATAAAAAGTCAAAAAACAAATTTCTGTAGGGAGCTTTCACACAGACAGCCTCATGTGCTGTATTAATTAACAGAACAAAATACAACATTGTTTGTAACATTAATTTAAGAATGTCTGACAGAATTCTCTCTGAAATTTGATGTCAGATAATTAATATTTGATTAATCAGATTTTTCAAAAACAAAAGGGTTGAAGGCAGCACTCTAAGAACTTTAAACCCATGCTGTGTGTACAAAACATTAAGGATGGTGAATTGTGATAAAATTTGGCATTCACTTTTTCATGTATTACTAATTGGGAAATTTTCCTTAACTTCAGCTCCTGAAAAATCAATGATCATAATTTGACTCCTTCACAAATTACCAGGACTTTCAGCGGGTGCTTCTAAGCCTGTCATGTCTTTGGGTGCTCCCACAGACATCTGTATATGTGTGTGTGTCCTGCGGTGTCTGCTCAGAGAATGACTCCATGAGAACCTGCGCCCACAGGTAAGGCAGAGATAGGGTCTTTCTCCTGTGTGCGTACGCTGATGTTTGGTCAGGGATTTGTATCGTGTGAATGAAGCTCCACATTCATTGCAAATGTACTTCTCTGACTTAATGTGAACGTTTTGTTCATGCTCTTTCATATTACCGAGCTGTGAGAAACCTTTCCCACAAACTGGGCAAAGATGTGGTTTCTCCCCTGAGTGGGTGAGTCCATGAATGTTCAAATCATGACGAGAATAAAATCCCTTTGCACAGGTTTCACATATGTACGGTCTCTCCCCCGTGTGGCTCCTCATGTGTCTCTTCAGTCCTTCTGAGCGGGAGAAGCAGCTTTCACATAGGCTGCATCTGAACGGTTTCTCTCCGGTGTGGGAGCGGAAGTGTCTACGGAGCTCTGATGCCTTGAAAAAGCGCATCCCACAGTCGGCACAGCTGTGAGGTTTCTCTGGCTGCTCTTCGTGTGTCTTTTCATGTGCTCTGCAGTGTCCTGCCTCAGAAAAACCTTTATTGCACACAGAGCAGATGAAAGGTCTCTCCCCAGTGTGCATTCGCATATGACGGACAAGTTTGTTAAGTTTGCTGAAAGTTTTCATGCAGTATGAACACTGATGAGGCACCTTTGGTTTCTTCGAGTGTATGGGCCTGTGTCTCTCTAACTTTGAAGGTCTGTTAAACACTTTTCCACAGTCAGGACACGGGTGCTTGTTTGTCCTATTGTGGCAACTCTGGTGTCGGATCAGCTTCTCCTGCTGTGTGAAAGTCTTGTCACAGTGCTCACACTGAAGAAGAGTCCTAGGCGTCTTTGTGTGGACAGGTTTGTGCCTTTCTAGCTTGGACGGTCTATCAAATACCTTCCCACAGGTGGAGCAGGGGTAACACTTGTCTACTGTGTTCCTCCTCAACCTCCTCGTCCGTGTGGAGCTCTCAGGCTCTGTGGAGGTTGATGCATCATTTGAGTCTGAATCTGTTGAGATATTCACAATGATTTCTGCTGGACCTGAGGGACAAGCATAGAGAAGAGAATACTCAAGATAAAACAATCACATAAAATTAAACCCTTTTCTATTTTTTTTAACAATCATTGATGAAAAATGCAGTTGTAAAAAGTTTTTGATTTTGGAAGCCCCACGCTGGGAACCACTGCAAGACCATCACCCTCTGAGGCTTTCAAACATTTCTGTTGCTGCTTCATATAGCTTACAGTTTCTTGAATGCTGATCTAAAACAACAGAAGTTCAAAGAATCATCAGAACTTACTGTCTTCTGAAGACGCTGTTTTGGGGATGGATTCTGTGTCCGGGCCCATGACTGCAACCTACAAACATACAACACAGGAATTAAGTTGTGGCTCTTCTGAAACAGGACTGACTTTTGGTCATTTCAAATTGATGTATCAGTGGGGAGATTTTGCATTTAACCCTGATAGGAACTCAGGGCAGGCAAAGTGGTTGCAGGATGAATGTGACATGTATCTGTTTCTGCGGTCATATCATGATCCTAGCTGCTCTGTTCTGGATTAACTGGAGCTTCAGGAGGCTCTAACTTTGGATCCTGATGAGAAGGGACTGACCAATGTTGATTTTTAGGGCCGAAAATTTTTTTTTTTCATCACCCTTCACCGATGACCAATACTGGCTGGCAATTTTCTTGGGCTGATACTTAGGGTTGATATTGCTTTTGGTCCCTCAATTTACATCATTAAAATGACAGTGATAAGTATCGTTAGAGGTCTCAATTTAAAAAGGGAACATTTACGGAATTTTTTAATTTTTAAAATAAGATGGACAAGAGAGGTAGAATAGATTGTAAGCAGTAGTAACAATTTCATCTTTGTTCAACTTTATCGAACACATATTTTGAGAAAGTTTTGAAGTTGCTTCACTCTGCAGTCTGCAAGAAGGGGAGGAGCAAGGCATGGTCTGCATGTGGACTGTAGTGTCTCCTAGCAACACAGAGCTGCCTAGGGATGCCTGTCTGGAAATCATGTCAGGGGAAAATATGGGCCAATGATGATTCAAGTTAAAAAAACGGCCTTGCATCAGCCAAAATAATGGTCAATCCGTACTGATAAGAAGTATCTAGTCTAGAGGAGACAAGGACATGGACCAGTTTTTCAGCATCAGGGAGATAAAGTATGGGGCAGAGTGGGATTTGTTAGCTGCTGCATCTTCATACAACTCATCCATGATTATCTTATGTACATAATACTTCACAAGATAATAAAACTTATGCACAAAAGCAAGAAAAAAAAACAAAAACTGAGTCTTCTGGGTTTCTTTGTGTCTTAAGGAATTAAATAGATAAAGATGGTGTCGTTTACAGTCACAAGATGGGATTTTCCCAGCGATAGAAAGACTGAAGAGATAACTTTTTTTGCTTTGATGTCAGTCATTTAATGGAAAAATCAAGTTCAGCTTTCAAATTTCCAGAAACCCTGAAGTACTATAACAAAAGTGGGGGTGGGTGGCAAATATTAAGGGTAGGGTATCAAGTAATGCAATGAATCTGTGCATTATCACCCCAGGAAAAAAAAATCTAGTTAAAATACTTTCTGCGACAGTCTTCAATGATCACTTAAAGTCAAGATAGATGTAATTTTTATCTTGCATTATCTTACAAATATCTATATTTTGGGGATCGAACTACACAGCATCTTAATTGGGCCAAGACAGGACAAAGATTCTTGTCCCGAATAATGACTTACTGAGTGTATTGCATGCAGAAATGTGATGCAGACATTAAACTCCCTGAATGTATCATCTGTAAATGCGCAGCACTGCTACAGAGATAAAATTTGCATGAATAGAGCTTCTTTCAACCTAAGGACAGACTCGTTGCATGCTGAAATAAACGCCTAATGCTGCTGCAGTGGCTCAGAAAAGTTGTGTTGTATGATTGTTTGACTCAGGCACATGTAAACAGTGAGCTAGGGAAGCTAACTGAGCTAAAGCTAAAGCTGCTGTCGGGTCATCTTGAGAAGCCGTATCAAATGAAGCAGCGATGATTAAATTGTCTCCTACCTCGTTAGTGATCCTTAAAAGAAGATTGTTGCATCTCCAGCCTGTAGCGTTACGAATGTTGCCTACATCTTTATTTTCGAGATGCTAATCGCTGCAGCTTGGTGTGCTAGCAGCTACATGCTCCTGTTCCTCTCATGCTGCCTTCAGGTGCTGCAAGGAAATTCGGATGTTTTGTTGAATTCCAAAGTTGAACTGAACAGACACCTCCATGTTTGTTATGAATTTTTTTATTATGTATCAACATCTTTATTTATTTTTGAATAATTACTTTGTTTTTCTGTTATAAAAAAAGAAAAAACAAACAAATGGCAAGGCTAGGATGAGTCATACTTTATACTAGTAGCTTAAATAACAATCATGAATTTGAATTTATTTAATAATGAGAACAGTGCCAGTGATTTTCACAAAATATAAAACGTATTAAAAGCTATCTGATTATTCAACAATAAGAAAACAGGTGCCCATATAGATGGGCCTGGAAACCTTTGTTTGACCCAAATGTATAGAATTTGACATTCTGAGCTTAAGAAATTTCATATTATTCACTCTAATAGAATGTATTTAAGTTTGCTACAAACAGTGAAAAAAAATCTTTAAAGTGACTTATCTAAAGAAGTATAAGAGATATTAAGATGACAAACATAATCAATGTATGGTATGGATATAAGAAATACAAATTATTATTTAAAAAGTTTGGACACAACACAGAACTAAATAGTGGCAAAGGAGATTAAAAAAAAGATAATGTGACTGTTAGACTCTCAATATGAGCTTCACAGTGTATGCATTTTACAGGAATATTAAGGCCCATTACAATCTCAGCAGGACAATCTTCAGTATGTCTAAAAGGACACAATTTCAAATCGGCTCTGTTGTTGTGTTGCAAGAGTGAAAACTGTGAGAAAGGGAGATGGAGTTCTGGATGCCCCATACTTCGAGTGCCTGGATTTTAAAATGTCCTTTGCAGAGTGAGTTGCTTTTGAATGTATCACAAGGCTGTGAGTATCCTCCCTGTAGATCCTCCTGGAGGCAGAGTGCATGACCACCATCACCACCTATGAGAGAACACTTTCATTAACACCTTTGTTCCAAAAAAGGAAACAAACACTAAAGAAAACGGAGTAATCTTGGAGTGTTTCAGTCGTACATACCAATGACAAGCTGACTGTCACTGCCTGCTATAAACATGGAGGCCCCCTGCTCCTTGTGTCTCTTTGGCTCCTTGGCAGTCATGGGCTCCTCTGAGAGGGCCGTGAAGGGGACTGTCAGGTAACTGGGGTCCTGGGGGGTACCAGCGGGACAGGTCAGAGTTTTTCCTGTGTTTAAGTTTGTATGGCACCAACTGGTACTGGACACCTCAGAGGAAGCATCATTGCTGATTTGAACCTGCTGAGGGGTCACTCTCCTGGTCATGATGTTGACCATGGCCTGCTGGTAGCGCTCCATGCTGGGACGAAGCTGAAAGAGGGGGAGGGATTTCATGGTAAGTCATTTATGTATTCAGCAGTTTTCATGACTTTCAAGAAGTTAAAATTGGGAAATGTGTCTCACCGTGAAAACAAAACATTCCCCTGTTCCGAAATATGTAAGCCTGTCAGAGTCATGCTTCCTTCTTTCAATCACATCTATTGAGAGGAAGGCCCCGAAAACCTGAGGAATAAAAATACACCAGCATCACAGTTTAATTCTCCATGTTGTAGGTTGTTTTCTTTGCAAAATGACACATTATCTTTAATAGATAAAAGTATTATTGTGCATTTTAATTCAGGTGCTACCTCTTCATCCATGGTTTTGATTATCAAGACTGCAGGTTCATGTCCTTCCACATGTGAGTAGAACCTACAAGAGAAAAAAGTATGTTTCTTATTTGTATAAGAGACTAAGAAAAGAATAGGCCATGAAAAATGTCCTAACTCTACAGTGCGTGTGCCATTTTTAGTATAAATAAAACTTGTGATGCGCCAGCAGACTGGAAGGTTCACGCTCAGTGCAAACATGTTTACAGTGAAAACACTCGGCCTGTTTCTGTTATTTAATGAGACCTGGGAATGCTTTTTGCTGCAGGTACGAGGTGTTAAGTGGTAACTGACCCACAGTGCCCTGACCTCATTTGATATATCACCTCTGAAGCAACATTCAAAGCTATGAGAATTGATGAAAGAAAATTTCCTTTCATAATTCATACCAGTGAAGGAAGGAGTCCTTTGCGTTTTGTCTCACAAATTGGCTTCTCATGAAAAAAAGACACTTACGAAGCAAGACTCCGTCCGTGTTCAGCCGTACTGAAGAGCCTAATTGGGCTGAAAAGAGCAAAGCGCTCAGGTATCCAGGCCCAGACCACTCTCATCTCTGTGGCTGTCACGACACTGGAGGTGATGTTGTTGAAGTCCACCGTCTCGACCCACTGCCTTTGGGAACAAAAAAGAGAGCTATAGGTTAATTTCACCAGTTTTATAGCCCTCACATTTACCATTTTCTTTTTATTCTGTGCATGAACTCACCTCTTCTGGTGTATGCTGACCCCTTTTTGCATGAGGGAGTCTTTATTGGCATTGAACAGGAGGTTGAGCTCTCTTCGCGTGGCCATTGGAATCAGGAAACCCTTTTCCAAAAGCTTCTCAGCCGTACAGTGACGAGCTATGTTCTGCACAAACCTCTTCATATCTGTTCTGAAGTCTTCCACGTCTGCTACTCGGGATGAAACAGAGACTCTGTAGAGACTGAGCAAAGCCAGGGCCACCCTACAAAGAATGATTGTGAAGTTATTAAAGTGTTTATTTTCTACCTCATTCAATAAAAGGTCATGTCATGGGAAACCGTTCACATAGCATAAAGCAGTGATTCCCAACCTGTGGGCTGTGGCCCCCTGGTGGGCTGTGAAGGTATTGCAAGTGGGCTCATTTCCAAAAAAGTATGATTTTATTAGAGTGTAATTATTTAAAGATACAAGGTATAATAGATAGACTGAGATACAAATATACATAATAATATTTAAAATGTTAAACTCAGTTAAGTTTTAAAGGAAATTAAAACAGTTCAGGTACTCATATATTGAAAAGTCCCTTAAGAAGGCGTGATAATGCACTATAGGTAGCATGACCTGAAATGTAAGGAAAACCTGAAATGTACAAAAAGAAAAAAAATTTAAGTAAACCCAAGTTTTTAAAATTTTTGAAGGTGTAACAGATGTGCTGAGCCCGAAATGTAACAAAAATGGAAAAAAGTAAAACCCAAAATATAATAACTGCACCAGAATGTAACAAGTTGTCATATTTTGGGCGAGAAGTTATAACGTTTTTGGCTTACCATCTGTTACATTATTTAAGAGCTATCACATTTTGGGTTTATTACATTTTTGTTTTATTGGATTTTGTGTCATTGTTACGAATGGGGTTCTAAATAAACTTTATAAAGTATGATGGCCTTATTATGCCATAGTATGGCAGCCGTACTTATTGGGTTGAAGGTGGGCCTCAAACATTTTTGAGCTTTAAAAGTGGGCCCTGATTTGGAAAAGGATGGGAACCACTGGCATAAAGGATTTACAAACCTGTAAAGCACCTTGTAGCCCTCTAGTAGGTAGACATCCAGCACTCTGATGGCGTATGTGAAAGGAAGGTCTGCAAATATCCACATGATCCAGTCTGAGTAGAACTCAAAGAGGTTCTGGTGAGAGCTGGCGATCAGTTTTCGGATGCCCCTGCAGCACTTGTTTGCCAAGTCACCAAATGTCATACAGGAGGCGCGGTAGGTGAGGAAGGTCTGGTCTATGTAACGCTTGTTGGGGTCTTTGTAGCAGATCAGTCGGGACACGCTGTGGAAGCACTCGGCTTCATCCTGGCTGAAGTGGAGGAGGAGGGAGACCAGTTCAGGCAGGATGGGGCAGAAATTCATGTCTGGGAAGAATTTACCAAGACAGAGGAGGATTTTCTTGACAGAGTTGAGGCCTGCTTTGTTGAGACAGTATCTAGAAAAGAGGAAAAATTCTTATTTGCAGGATCAGTTTTATTTGAATGAAAAAATGCTGCTTCTAATTAAACATACCTGGGTATTTCTCCTGCCTCCATGTACTCTGGTACAGGATGGGAGCTTATTTTCTGCTCCCCGAAGAGATTCTTAGACAACTCACAGTAGACTTCTCTGTCCGGGGCGACTGTCCCACTGCAGCAAGATCAGCAACACATCAGCATCATTTGAAGGGAGAGATTTTGATATATCAGACCATTTTGGATCATTAAACCTGACATGTCTTACATGGAATTGATGCTGTGGATGATGTGATAGTAAGCTTTGGCCCGAAGTGTATGTGGCATTTCCCAGAATCCTTCCCGGCCCATAGTTTTCAGCTGTTGGTGGCTGCTCTTGAGGATCTGCTGGTATCTTTCAGCAGCTTCAGGATCGATCTTCTCCCAGTCCACAAACTGTCCATACTTCATCCCTGAGCTGGAGCTTATTTCCCAGTTGTCTGACTCAGAGATGGTGATCATGGACACAGACTTCAGACTGCCTTTACTGCCTTTAAATAAAATATGTGAACCCTGATTATTATAATATTCATTTATTTTTTTTTACTGAACAACATTAACTGAAAACACAACTTTAATTGAACACACTGCATGAATACTTTGTTTCAGTACCATGAAGGTCTCTTGATGGAGAGTGCTTGCTCTGTTTTGGCTTGGACTTCTTGTTTTCCTTTTTGTTGGCTTGATACTGCAGCAGGGAATTCGCCTTCTGCTTCAGAGGACTAGACAATGTAGAGTTTGTTGTGTCAAGGCTAGATCCGAGGTCTGATGTCTCCATACTGTAGAAGGATCTGGAGAACAGTGGTTTAAAACTTACAGCAGCAGTATTCTTACAATCAAAGATTTCATCTGGAATAAAAACAGTACAATTCCTTAGTTGAAGGTTGAACATACCTGGAACGAGGTCTTAAAAAGGTTTCCTCTGTCTGTATCTGCACACCATAGTTCTTACAGTCCTCAGGGCTGTAATAGGAGTGTGACCTCTGTCTGCTTCTTCCTCCTGTCAGAGAGCCCAGGTCTTGATCAGCAGGTGTGGGCAATGAGAGTGAATTCATCCTTCCACAGTTGGAGAACTCTGGTGATCTTGAAACCTGTATCATCTCAATTCTTATTTTCAATACAAATGCAAACCACTTGCGATGTGTCTCCTGTTACTAGCTGCTCGTCCTCAGGATCAGGGCTTTATATCAGTCAGTGTGGGCTGGACCCATGAGAGGTGAGCTATGGTGGTATGTTTTGTTTGAGGTGGCTTTGCCCAATGAGAGCGGAGAAAACCCACCACTTTACCTGTGAAACTTTGAAGTGGCCTGTTCTGAGAAGTAAGAAGTCACAAACAAATTCACCGTGGTGACTCACATGACAAATTATGGAAAATTTAAAAATTTCCTACACAGATTAAGTGTCCCACAAACGGCATTGTATAAAGACTTCATCTAACAGCTACATATCTACATACTTTTTAAAATTTTTCTGTGCAATGATTTTGATTCTGTACGACTTTTCTTTGTATTTGGAACATTCATATCTATTAATAACTGTACAGAATAAGGTCATAAGAAAGAGGACGGCAAATTTGTACAGGTTAGTCTTTCTCTGAAACTGCCTCATGCATGGCATCAAAATACCAAATGAGCAGATTCCAAGAAGTCTTCCAAAGGTTATTATTCTATACAACAGATGTATGTTTTGATCCAAACACAACTACTGTTTGCTCATGAAACATGAAACGTCTACACACACTTATCTCATATGGGGGCTACACATGTAACAGCTGAAAAACAAACCCATTAGCACCAGGACAAGAGAAGGAAAGCTGCTGTTTTTCTGTGTTTAAAAGCTTAAAAGTTCAAAAGCTGGAGGAAAAGTTATATCTAAACTGTTAAAGATGATTTGAGAAATGACTGCAGAAACGATGAGGATTAAAAAGTCATTTAGTTTGTAAAATGTTGGGGTTATGATGGTAAAAAGAAAAGAAAAGTAAAAAGTATATATATATATATATGTATGTATGTATGTATGTATGTATGTATGTATGTATGTATATAAAATAAAATTATTTTGAATGTGTAACATGAATTCTATATCCATGCGTAATTTCACAGGGAAAGGAGGTTTAAGGAGCTCTGCTCCTGTGGCCTGGAATTTGCTGCAAGAAATTTTAATTTGGAGTGAACAAGTCTCTTTAAATGTTTTAAAAGTAGACTGAAGATGCTAGAGGGAGATGGATTAGTTTTACGATGCTTTCACTGATGACTTTTTGTGATGTGAACCAGGATATATTGACATTTTTAGGCTTTGTCTTGTTTGTTATTGAAACGGTCTAGGTATGTGCTTCACTCCTGGCCTTGACCAAGCCACCCATATGAAAGACTTTTTTTTTTTTTTTTTTTAAATCTCATTGGGGTCTTCCTTGTTTCTTAAAACTGTATAAAAATAATGTTTATCAAATGATGCATATTTGTCTTTCAGATAAACTCTATCCGTGTGGGGGATTCTCCTGGTGTTTACCTTAAACTGTATTTACACTTTACTCCTTGCTGTTGTTTTTTTTGTGATGGATATTTGGGTTAAAGCACCGTTGATAATAGATGCATTTTTTTAACCTTAGTGAAGCCAGATATATTCTGTTATTTAGATGTCCAATCGTTTTCTGAGTAAGAGAAAGAGATACAATTGCGGGTTTTCAGAAAACTCGCAACACGGCCCTTGTCCTTCTTGGTTTGCCGTAGTGGCGTCACTCACAAACAAGAAGCAGTCTGCTCGTGATAACACTGCCGGATGGTTCAAAACAATTGGATTTTCTCTTTGTGACGAACTTAATCACAATGTTTCAAGATCCCTGGTAGGTTGTAGCATCACATTCTATAGTTTGTGTCTCTTTGGTGTCGTTAACTTTGCTTCAAAACGTTTCTGGGCTGATTTAAGGGCTAATCTCTCTGTATCATGCTGGGCTAACTCTTACCTTTAGAAAATAATAAAGAGGGCTGTGATCAATATATTGACTGTGGTATTTTTAATTTACCCCTTTCGTGACCATATCAAGGGTTATGTTGTAGAGATTTGAACGACATTTCTAACATAATTACATCAAGATTGGTACGTTAACGTTATCATATGAAGTAATGACGAGGAAATGCTAAAAATGTCACATGATGTATGTGAGGCTCAGTCTTTGACGTTTTAAGCAACCAAAATACAAAATAACTAACAAATCAGAGACGTAGTGCTCTCTTAAAACCTGTGTTTGCATCCCTAAGCCTGTTAGGACACTTATCGTTTGTTGACTTAGCTACAGTCATGTGCAGTAACATACCGCGGTGAACTTGGTTTTAGGTTGGATATTCGACGGACATTCAGTACCGACGAACCGCTGCAATCTCACGCTTCAAACCCAGGAATGGCAGCAGTAGAGCGGGTTAGTCCACTGAGAAGCCCCGCTGTCAAGAGTCGGTTTTGAAAACAAGGGACCGTCAATATATTACCAATAGGCTCCTCAAGGAGACATTTCTGTCTTCAATAGCTTCCATGTCATATGATCAATATTCCTGAAAATGATCTTGTAAAATAGAAGTGACTCTGTACTACAAGACACACCACTTTTCATCTCTAATTTATACTGCAAAAAAATAATGGTTGGATTTAAATCCAAATTTAAACTGTTTTCTTCATTAGCTTCCATGTCATGCGACCAATTGTCTTGAAAAAAAGCAGTGACCAAGAACAATCAGACACACCACTTTTAATTTCAAGTTTGTACTGCAAAAAATTAATGGTCAATTTTATTAAATAATTTCAACTNATTGACAAATTTCAACTCTTTTCTTCAATAGCTCCCATGTCATGTGACCAAATTTGCTGAAAGTGATTTCTAAACATAGCCCAGTATCTGTACTAACTGACACACCACTTTTGATTTCAGATTTGCACTTCAAAAAATTTACGGTAGATTTTATTGACAAATTTCAACTCTTTTCTTCAATAGCTTCCATGTCATGTGACCAAATTTGCTGAAAGTGATTTCTAAAAATAGCCTAGTATCTGTACTAACTGACACACCACTTTTGATTTCAGATTTGCACTTCAAAAAATTTACGGTAGATTTTATTGACAAATTTCAACTCTTTTCTTCAATAGCTTCCATGTCATGTGACCAAATTTGCTGAAAGTGATTTCTAAAAATAGCCTAGTAATTGTGTTAACTGACACACTACTTTTGATTTCGAATTTGCACTTCAAAAAATTTAAAGCAAATTTTATTGACAAATTTCAACTCTTTTCTTCAATAGCTTCCATGTCATGTGACCAAATTTGATGAAAGTGATTTCTAAAAATAGCCTAGTTTCTGTATGAAGTGACACACCTCTTTTGATTTCGAATTTGCACTTCAAAAAATTTACGATAGATTTTATTGACAAATTTCAACTCTTTTCTTCAATAGCTTCCATGGCATGTGACCAATTTTCCTGAAGGTGATTTTGAAAAATAGCCTAGTAATTGTACTTACTGACACACCACTTTTGATTTCGAATTTGCACTTCAAAAAATTTACAGTAGATTTTATTGACAAATTTCAACTCTTTTCTTCAATAGCTCCCATGTCATGTGACCAAATTTGCTGAAAGTGATTTCTAAACATAGCCTATTATCTGTACTAACTGACACACCACTTTTGATTTCAGATTTGCACTTCAAAAAATTTACGATTGATTTTATTGACAAATTTCAACTCTTTTGGTCAATAGCTCCCATGTCATGTGACCAAATTTGCTGAAAGTGATTTCGAAAAATAGCCTAGTATCTGTACTAACTGACACACCACTTTTGATTTTGAATTTGCACATGAAAAAATTTACGGTAGATTTTAT
Source organism: Thalassoma bifasciatum (assembly GCA_008086565.1). Lineage (NCBI taxonomy): Eukaryota > Metazoa > Chordata > Actinopteri > Labriformes > Labridae > Thalassoma > Thalassoma bifasciatum. The sequence goes on from RPOG01006886.1 coordinate 14,517, forward strand.
TGACAAATTTCAACTCTTTTCTTCAATAGCTTTCATGTCATGTGACTGATTTTGCTGAAAGTGATTTCTAAAAATAGCCTAGTATCTGTACTAACTGACACACCACTTTTGATTTCAGATTTACACTTCAAAAAATTTACGGTAGATTTTATTGACAAATTTCAACTGTTTGGTCAATAGCTCTCATGTAATGTGACTGATTTTGCTGAAAATGATTTCAAAAAATAGCCCAGTATCTGTACTAACTGACACACCACTTTTGATTTTGAATTTGCACTTCAAAAAATTTTCGGTAGATTTTATTGACAAATTTCAACTTTTTTCTTCAATAGCTTCCATGTCATGTGACCAATTTTCCTGAAAGTGATTCTGAAAAATAGCCTAGTATCTGTACTAACTGACACACCACTTTTGATTTCGGATTTGCACTTCAAAAAATTTACGGTAGATTTAATTGACAAATTTCAACTCTTTTCTTCAATAGCTCCCATGTCATGTGACCAAATTTGCTGAAAGTGATTTCTAAACATAGCCCAGTATCTGTACTAACTGACACACCACTTTTGATTTCAGATTTGCACTTCAAAAAATTTACGGTAGATTTTATTGACAAATTTCAACTCTTTTCTTCAATAGCTTTCATGTCATGTGACTGATTTTGCTGAAAGTGATTTCTAAAAATAGCCTAGTATCTGTACTAACTGACACACCACTTTTGATTTCAGATTTACACTTCAAAAAATTTACGGTAGATTTTATTGACATATTTCAACTGTTTGGTCAATAGCTCTCATGTAATGTGACTGATTTTGCTGAAAATGATTTCAAAAAATAGCCTAGTATCTGTACTAACTGACACACCACTTTTGATTTTGAATTTGCACTTCAAAAAATTTTCGGTAGATTTTATTGACAAATTTCAACTTTTTTCTTCAATAGCTTCCATGTCATGTGACCAATTTTCCTGAAAGTGATTCTGAAAAATAGCCTAGTATCTGTACTAACTGACACACCACTTTTGATTTCGGATTTGCACTTCAAAAAATTAACGGTAGATTTAATTGACAAATTTCAACTCTTTTCTTCATTATCTTCCCTGTCATGTAAACACACCAAAAATCGATCCTGACAAACAGCAGTGACTCTGTAGAGTAAAACACACCAACTTTCATCTCCAATTTGTACTCTAATATTATTGAAATGAATTTAAATGCCAAATCTCAACAGTTTTCTTCCAAATCTTCCATGTAATATCAACAAATATCCTAAAAATGATACTGTAAAATAGCAGTGACTCTGAACAATAAGACAAACCACATTTTATCCAGTATTAATGGTACACTTTAAAGCTAAATTTCAACTGTTTCATTCAATAGTTTTCATGTTATTTGTCCAATTGACCTCAACAGTTCCTCATATATAGCAGTGACTCTGAACTATAAGACACACCACTTTTCATACAGTAATTGTTCTCCAAAAAATTTATGTTAATTTTTCAGTAAAATTTCAAATGTTTTATTCAATAGCCTTCATGTTATTTGACCAATTGACCTTAACAGTTCCTGATAACTAGTAGTGACTCTGAACACTTAGACACACCACCTATTGTCAAGTAAATGTATTCCAAAAAATTTACGGTACATTATAAAGCCAAATTTAAACTGTTTGATTCAATAGCTTTCATGATATTTAACCAATTGACCTTAACAGTTCCTGATGTATAGCAGTAACTCTGAACTATAAGACACACCACTTTTGATACAGTAGTTGCACTCCAAAAAATTTACGGTACATTTTTAAGCCAAATTTCAACTGTTTTTCTCAATAGCTTTCATGTTGTGTGACCAATCACCCTTACAATGATCCTGAAACATAGTAGGGACTAGAAAAAACAAGTCACAGCTCAAATTTTTTTCATTCCAATTGAAATCTGCATTTTGACTATTTCAATGGCTTCCATGTGACCAGGTGTCTGGGAACGCTATTTCTTCTCAACAAATTAAGTTCGATTTCATCTTCAAATGACAGGAATTGTTACCTTCATCCTTCCAAAAAATCTGTACTTCACAAATAGCTTGAAAAGTTGTACTTGAAAGATTCTTCATTTGCACAAGGGGCACATCCAATTCTTTTCCTTTATCTTTTTGTACTCCCTGGTGTCCATCACCCTGGTGTAATACATATAACTGCTATTTTTCAAGATCACTCTCAGCAAAATCGGTCACATGACATGGAAGCTATTGAAGAAAAGAGTTGAAATTTGTCAATAAAATCTACCGTAAATTTTTTGAAGTGCAAATCTGATATCAAAAGTGGTGTGTCAGTAAATTCAGATTCCAGGCAATTTTTCAAAATCACTTTCAGCAAATTTGGTCACATGACATGGGAGCTATTGAAGAAAAGAGGTGAAATTTGTCAATTAAATCTACCGTTAATTTTTTGAAGTGCAAATTCGGAATCAAAAGTGGTGTGTCAGTTAGTACAATTACTAGGCTATTTTTCAAAATCACTTTCAGGAAAATCAGTCACATGACATGGAAGCTATTGAAGAAAAGAGTTGAAATTTGTCAATAAAATCTACCGTAAATTTTTTGAAGAGCAAATTCGAAATCAAAATTGTGTGTCAGTAAGTACAGATACTAGGCTATGTTGTGAAATCATTTTCAGCAAAATCAGTCACATGACATGGAAGCTATTGAAGAAAAGAGTTGAAATTTGTCAATTAAGTCCACCGTAAATTTTTTGAAGTACAGATCTGAAATCAAAAGTGGTGTGTCACTTCATACGGAAACTAGGCTATTTTTCAAAATCTATTTCAGCAAATTTGGTCACATGACATGGGAGCTATTGAAGAAAAGAGTTGAAATTTGTCAATAAGATCTACCGTAAATTTTTTGAAGTGCAAATCTGAAATCAAAAGTGGTGTGTCAGTTAACACAATTACTAGGCTATTTTTCAAAATCACTTTCAGGAAAATTGGTCACATGACATGGGAGCTATTGAAGAAAAGAGTTGAAATTTGTCAATTAAATCTACCGTAAATTTTTTGAAGTGCAAATTCGAAATCAAATGTGGTGTGTCAGTTAGTACAGATAATGGGCTATTTTTTGAAATCATTTTCAGCAAAATCAGTCACATGACATGGGAGCTATTGAAGAAAAGAGTTGAAATTTGTCAATTAAATCTACAGTAATTTTTTTGAAGTGCAAATTCGAAATCAAATGTGGTGTGTCAGTTAGTACAGATAATAGGCTATTTTTTGAAATCATTTTCAGCAAAATCAGTCACATGACATGAGAGCTATTGACCAAAAGAGTTGAAATTTGTCAATAAAATCTACCGTAAATTTTTTGAAGTGCAAATTCAAAATCAAAAGTGGTGTGTCAGTTAGTACAGATACTAGGCTACGTTTGAAATCATTTTCAGCAAAATCAGTCACAGGACATGGAAGCTATTGAAGAAAAGAGTTGAAATTTGTCAATAAAATCTACCGTAAATTTTTTGAAGTGCAAATTCGAAATCAAAAGTTGTGTCAGTTAACACAATTACTAGGCTATTCTTAGAAATCACTTTCAGCAAATTTGGTCACGTTGACATGGGAGCTATTGAAGAAAAGAGTTGAAATTTGTCAATAAAATCTACCGTAAATTTTTTGAAGTGCAAATTCGAAATCAAATGTGGTGTGTCAGTTAGTACAGATAATAGGCTATTTTTTGAAATCATTTTCAGCAAAATCAGTCACATGACATGAGAGCTATTGACCAAACAGTTGAAATATGTCAATAAAATCTACCGTAAATTTTTTGAAGTGTAAATCTGAAATCCAAAGTGGTGTGTCAGTTAGTACAGATACTAGGCTATTTTTAGAAATCACTTTCAGCAAATTTGGTCACATGACATGGGAGCTATTGACCAAAAGAGTTGAAATTTGTCAATAAAATCTCCCTAAAATATTTTGAAGTGCAAATTCGAAATCAAAAGTGGTGTGTCAGTAAGTACAATTACTAGGCTATTTTTCAAAATCACCTTCAGGAAAATTGGTCACATGCCATGGAAGCTATTGAAGAAAAGAGTTGATATTTGTCAATTAAATCTACAATAATTTTTTGAAGTGCAAATCTGAAATCAAAAATGGTGTCACTTCATACAGATACTGGGCTATTATTAAAATTTTTGATTTCTATTGAAGAAACCAGTTCAATTTAGGATTTAAATTCAACCATTTAATTTTTTGGACTTCATATTAGAGATAAAATGTGGTGTGTCTGATTGTTCAGAGTCTCTGCTATTTTTCAAGATCACTTTCAGGAAATTTGGTCACATGACGTGAAAGCTATTGAAGAAAAGAGTTGAAATTATTTAATAAAATTGACCATTAATTTTTTGCAGTACAAACTTGAAATTAAAAGTGGTGTGTCTGATTGTTCTTGGTCACTGCTTTTTTTCAAGACAATTGGTCGCATGACATGGAAGCTAATGAAGAAAACAGTTTAAATTTGGATTTAAATCCAACCATTATTTTTTTGCAGTATAAATTAGAGATGAAAAGTGGTGTGTCTTGTAGTACAGAGTCACTTCTATTTTACAAGATCATTTTCAGGAATATTGATCATATGACATGGAAGCTATTGAAGACAGAAATGTCTCCTTGAGGAGCCTATTGGTAATATATTGACGGTCCCTTGTTTTCAAAACCGACTCTTGACAGCGGGGCTTCTCAGTGGACTAACCCGCTCTACTGCTGCCATTCCTGGGTTTGAAGCGTGAGATTGCAGCGGTTCGTCGGTACTGAATGTCCGTCGAATATCCAACCTAAAACCAAGTTCACCGCGGTNACTTCTATTTTACAAGATCATTTTCAGGAATATTGATCATATGACATGGAAGCTATTGAAGACAGAAATGTCTCCTTGAGGAGCCTATTGGTAATATATTGACGGTCCCTTGTTTTCAAAACCGACTCTTGACAGCGGGGCTTCTCAGTGGACTAACCCGCTCTACTGCTGCCATTCCTGGGTTTGAAGCGTGAGATTGCAGCGGTTCGTCGGTACTGAATGTCCGTCGAATATCCAACCTAAAACCAAGTTCACCGCGGTCAGTAACATAAATGACCTGTTTTTTTTAGTTTTTTCAGACTGAGCTCTGAACATTCAGAGCTGGACAAAAGATAACCATTCTGCTTCTTAAAGTAGGCTGTTTCCCAAATAATGAACAATACTTGTATTTGAAAGGGGTGGCAGCACAAAATTAGGACTTAATAAGTGTTCTGCACCCAAATGAACCAGTCATTTTCTCCCCCTTCTGTGTTGAATATCAGAGAAATCACAGATTAAAAAGGGATTGCCTTCATAATATTCCATCATCTGAAAATGGCAACTACTTGCCAAGATTCGGTCCTAAAAAGTTATTTCATAAGACATCTCATGTTGATTCATTTTTAGGGTACAGGACTATGATGCCACAAGTCGCTTGGCACAGGAAATCGCAGAGAACATTCATGAACGCAACAGGCAGCAGAGAACAGGGGGGAACCCTGCAAAAGTAAGTCATGACATTTATTATCAAAGTACAATTTGAACTGAAAATGTTGGTTTTTTTATAGTGTTGTGTTGTAAACATCTTTGCTGTTCTCTTTCAGATCAATATGACACTGCGGGCATCACTCCAGAAACTCAAACAGAATATATCCCAGCTCAAAGATGGTGTTTTACGAGCATCATCATCAAGGCGCATGTATCCTTTTTTATTGATTATGTGTCATGCAGTGTCAGTCATGAGGTTTGGATTATAATGTTTTGGTTTTGACTGTTTCCTGTGTTTGCAGTAGCAGCTGGCTTCCTATAGAGGGAGCCAGAGTGTTTTGAAAATCTGTGCTTTAAATGCCACAGTTCTTGTTAGAAAGGTGCAAATTACAGAGTCCTCTGTCCTTAAACACTGTGTAATGTAAATAAAATGATGTTGACCTTAACATGACTTGATCAGCATGCAGGCAGAAGCTGACAGGAGGCAGAACCTCATTGACGACCTGCTGACTAAAGAGAGGCAGCTCAATGCCAGTTTCAAGGGGGACATCACAGAGCCTGAGCCTACAAGGTAATCAAACATTGCTCTATAACTGATCGTAAATTTTAGAAGAAGTTTTTAAACAAGTCAGCGTTTGTAACTCCGATAGGCATCTCTGCTGGTAACTTGGACGAAATACTGACAATTTGAACATTTGTTCCAAAGTTTGTATGTTTGCTGAAATTCCACAAAATCGAGACCCGTGACTGGTCTGATGATTTCAATGAAAACAACCATCAATACAGATCTTTGCTTCTTCATATGGATTCTCAGCATACACAAAATATTTAATTCTCAAGAAATTTTTGTAATGATTTAAACAAAGCCCAAAGCAAGCTAAGCCATCTTATTTTGTGGTACATGCCACTTTTCATTTGTAGGTTTCAGTGTTTCCGAGTCTTTCTGTGTATCAAATATTGAACACTGGCTGTCCAATTAAAAATAATGAATCCTCATCCTCCTGTCCTTGACCTCAGAGGCCACAGACCTTTTTGTTCTTTGATGGTATGTGAACAGTCACTAACTTCCTCTGAAAGTCTTTGTGCATTCATATTGACCTGTGTGCTGTGACCTTATCACTCAGGAGGAAGTCTGTCTGTCTGCC
>RPOG01006887.1:0-21178 GCA_008086565.1 Thalassoma bifasciatum
AGGAAACACATGTACAACAGTGGGATTTAAGGCTGTGTTTGGCTCCTGGACTTCATCTCTCCACGTTTTCTGTGGCGTATTTTCCTTTATTGTGGATTTCTTTGAAGGGTGAATCCAGGAATACATTTCCTTTCATTCATTTTCCCTGAATCTTTTCATTTTTACCCTCTTTTATTCACCTATCTGTATGAGCAAACCCTTATCCACCCCCCACACACCCATTGGCACCTCCTTCTTCTTGCATCCATCTATTTACCTCTCCTTTTCTTGCCTTTTATCCCTCCATTTCCCTCTCCTGACCTCCATTTATATTATTATATAGCACCTTTCAGTCTCCACCTCTCCCCTCCATCTGTTCCCCTCCCTCCCTCTCTTCTTTCGTCCTCCATCATGGCTCCAACATGCCGGTTCCCCTGGTGCTGGTCCCTTCTGGTCCTGCTGCTCCTCCCGGCCGCCCAGAGCTCGTTCCCCCGCAGTAAAGAGGACTGCGGCCCGGGGAAAGCCAACGACTGCCCAGGTGAGACTCTGTTTACACCTGAACTCTCACTTCCGCTCCACCAGGCCGAAGGTGGAGGTGGGCCCATCTGATGCTCTCGATGTGTGTGGGGGGGGTCAGAGGTCATCTTTATTAATCTCACCCTCCCTGTCATGTGACTCAGATGTGATGTATGGTGTTTCTGTTGTCATGGTGAGGACTGAAGGTGTGTGTGTGTGTGTGCTGTTTCATATCAGAGCTGTCAATAACACACCTGTAAAGGCGACATGTTGCTTGATGAATTGTGTGTGTGTGTGTTTGTCAGGGCAGTTCAAGGCCTTCATGTTGGAGCCATATGTGTGTGTGTGTGTGTTTTTGACCACTCCTCACTTTAACTGGGCTCTATTTTGGCTCTTAATGACAGGGTGGAGGAACAGGGCGAGGTTAAATGAGTAGGTACTCTGTATTTGTATGTGTGTGTGTGTGTGTGTGTGTGTGTGTGTGTGGTTAAGCCTATATGTACCACCATTCATAGCAACCATCCTACTGGTTATCTTTGAAGACTCACTCCGCTCATGTTTTAGACTGCTCGGTAAAAAGAAGGCACAATATGTCTGATAATAACAACACAGTGACTGTTAACGCCCATTTTTCAGGGTATCTGCAGGTTTCAACAAATCAAATTTAAGACTTTTTAAGACCTTTTTAATGTCTCCTTGAATGAAATTTGAGGCCAAACACTAAAAACACTAAAAATCAGTGGTGTTCAACCTTGGGGTCACCTGGACTCTAAGGGGCTGTTTACACAAGAACAGTTTTTGGGTGAAAGGCAAAAGTATTGCTGCATTTCAGGTGACCTAAAGCACAAACTTTTGAAAACACTCTCAAAAGTGGAGTTTTTCTGAAACACGTTTTGCACTGTTGCTGTGTAAACGTCGAGCCAGCATTTTCAGTGAAAACACTGACATCACACTCAGCTTTGTGTGCGAACCAAAAAACAGCAACGCAGTACTGACCTAACTTTTTACATTCTTGTGCTGTTGAATCTAGCAAAATGTGCATTTATTGCACTTTTTCGCAATCAGAGAAAAACTTTTTAGTAAAAACTCTAGATGATCTGCTCACATTTCCTTCAGCCTCTAAACCTTTGTTGTGTATACGGCTCCCACAGTTGTATCGCCATCTACATTTTTGACATGTGTACTACAGCGTTTTAAGTCCCTCTCTGTTTCTATGTAAAAGCATATTTTTTATTATTTCTTTGGTGTTACTTTTTGGGGCGTTTTAATGCCTTTAATTGATAGAGGACAGTGCATATAGTAGGAAAGGGGGAGAGAGTGGGGAGTGACATGCGGGAAACAGGCCAGACTTGAACCCGAGCCACACGCTCGAGGGCAAACCTCATGGTGCGCGACCTAATCCATCAGGCCATCTGCACCCCTAAACCCAGACTTATGACTGACAGGCGCCTTGTAGATGTTCGGTTGGAGACTCGTCACTCATCCCATTTCCAGTATAGCCCAACCAGCTATTGTGCTTCAAAACTATTTCAGAAACAGATGGGTGACATTCTGGAGACTATGTTCATTCATTATACTGTCTTTGATTGAGATACATGAATTACAGACTTTTAAGGATGTGTGGACACCCTGTGTTTGGTTATAAAAGGTGAAATCAAGTCCAAACATAATGGATTTTACAATGGGAGTCACACCTGTTCAGGTCTTTGTCAGGAGTCTCCGTTTCACTGTAAACAGTAAGTTACACTGAGGCTTCAGCCTGTTTTCCTTTAGAAATGTTAAGCTGAAAAAGAAACAGATTTTCCTGTAATTAACTGGTTTTAAGTTTGGCAAAATAACATCATGATTCAGATTAGTCAAAAGCAAAAAGTTGAGATTTGTTAGGCTCGTCTTCACGAGGAGACAAAAGCTACTTTTAAAAGTTTTTTGAACTGAAGTCAACAAAAGAGGACAAGGAGGTATCTAGAATTCTGAGAAAGGGTTAGAGAGTTCCTGAACACCTGCTGTCGCTCTCCATTTAAAATCAATCAATCAATCTTCACAGTGCAAAGTAGAAGGACAAAAATCACATACTGGGGGGGGAGATTTTACAGAGGGGACTAATGCACACCACTAATTATATTTAAAAAGATTAAAAATAATCTAAAATATAAAAATAGAGATAAAGTTGTAAAGAGGAAAGATAAGTAAAGTGCAATAAATAGGACAAAATAAAAAGTTTAAAAAGGTAAGAATGAGTGTAGTAGAAACAAATTGATAAAAACAACTAAGAGAAAAGATGAGAAGATGAGAGAGAAAAACTATATATACACAGTAATCTGTCAGAATGTTTTTTGTACTGATACACAATTGGTTGTTACTTTGGGGGGATGCACCACTGATACAAATGCTCTTTTTCCTCTGGTATCCTTTCATAAAAACTACATAAAGCAGCTGTTTCAAACATGAAAATGGTCTCAAAATAAAATCAGAGCTAAGTCTCTTAGAGTTTTGAGACACCGGTGATATAAGTTTGACTCTGTTTGGATTATTGTAAATAAGTGAAGTGAAGAGCAGCACTAAGCTGTAAGGAAGTTGGTGCCGTTGGTCCTCCCTCTCTGCTCTCGTGGATCATCCCTCTGATCTAATTGTAGACATGTGGAACTAAAATACCTCCCTAAAATACTTCTGATCTGTTTTCAAAGTGAGGCTTTAAAGATCTTAAGGATGAAATCTTTGTGATTTCTATTTCCAGAAGATCTGAAGTATTTCCAAGCCCACTTCAGCTCAGACACAGATGCTCGGTGATGACACACCGCTCTGTCACTATTTCTAACCAGCCATGTGCAATTTACGACCTCTGGACTCTTTCTGTTGCCTTAAATGGGAAAATGTGTAAATGAGGAGTAAACATGCAGTGTGTGGGCTTTTTTAATAAGGGCTGAATGGACTCAGAGCTTTCTGAATAATTGGATGAAGAAAGGATGTTATGCTAAACAAATTTATTATACCATCATCCAGTATAAGGATATAAACAGTGATAGAAATGAAAAACATGTCGACTGCATATCTCTACACCTCTGTACTTTTTTTAAAGGATTATTTAAATCTTAAATATCTGCTCTTAGTGAATATTTCAACTGAAACTGTAACTGCGTGAGCACAACATGCGCCATCTTTAAAACAGCCTAACAGGTGCACTAATCTCGACATTGACACCTGCAATAATGGGAATCCCCTGTCATTAAATTTAAAGCTCTGTCTGGGGGTTTGCCTGGCTCTGCATCCAACTAATCTAATTTTATTTTTTCACTCTTATTGCAAATGGTCTGTTTTCATCACTGATGGTTGGATATGCATACAGGCCTAAGGCGGAAGTCACAGTAACGATACCTGAAACAGTTTTTTTTTTATGGTCTCAGACTTTTGGCTTTATATTGTAGCTGCAGTGTCTCTGGATGTTGGCTGGAAAGAGAAAAACAAGGGAGATAATGAAGTCAGCGGAGCGTAAAAGACCTAGAGACGGAGAGAGAAAGAGAGTCAGCCTTCAAGCTTTACATGACTGCAGGAATATTCTGATAATCTTACCTCACTGGTTTGAGCAGAGCTTCAACCTCTAGTGTCGGAAATTTCAACCAATGCATTAGTCTCAAAAATCTGCACTTCCCTAAACTCTCGTTTCCACCAAGTTTGGTTTGTTTTGGTACGGCATGCATTTTCATGGTGCTTCCTTTGATTAAAACTGGGACAGGTTCCCAACTTACTGACCTTGACCATCCCACACTGTAAAAACTGAAATCTAAGCAAGTCATTTTGTCTTATTTGTAGTAAAAATTGTCTTATTTTTCTTGATTTGAGCCACAGTCACCAGATCAGGTCATAAAAATGTCTCATTTCAAGTTTTTAAAAGACAAAAATGAGGTCTGAATTGCTTGTAACAAGTAAAAAAAAATCTCCCAATGGGATAAGACAAATTTGTCGTAAATTTTCTTGAAATTAGAAAGATGTCTTGATACAAGAAGCTTTTTCTTATCCCATTGGCAGATTTTTTTTTATTTGTTGCAAGCAATTTAAACCTCATTTTTTTCTTTAAAAAACTTGAAATAAGACATTTTTATGCCCTGGTCTGGTGTATGTGGCTCAAATCAAGAAAAATAAGATAAATGTTACTAAAAATAAGACGTAATGACTTGCTTAGATTTCACTTTTTGCAGTGCACTTTTTGAGACCCTTCGGTTTAGGTGACAGACACACCGATCTAACCCGAGAAAGTGAAGCTAGAAACACTACAGTCTGATATGGGAATTGATTTTAACATTTAAAAGCTAGACTGGATATGTAATGCAGATATCTGTAATTCAATTTCTTCTATTTGAAAAAACATTTCACATACCTGCAAATACATTCTGCCTATTCACAACTGTAATTTCAGATATCTATAACATCATTTTGACTTGGCGGAATACGTCACTTTTTGCCATTCATGTGTATGGGGTTTCTCATTCAAGATATCTACTACATCATTTTGGATATCCAGATTGTAAATTACGGACATCTACATATGAATATTAGAAATCTGTAATTCCAATTCAAGATGTTTCAAAATACATTTTGACCAGGCAGAATAACAGAATCGTTTTTTTATATCCAAAATGACAGAGTAGGTATCTGGAATGAGAAACCCCACGCACATGAATGGCAAAAAGTGACATATCTGAAATGATAATTGTGGATAGACAGAATGTTTTCACCAAGAAAAAATGAATTAAAAATATTTGCATCCCATATCCAGTATAGTTTTTAAATGTTAAATCGTTTGCTATCGTCTGACGATTGGTGAAAAGACTCGTTAGCAGGAGAAGGTGCAGAGGGAACTGAATGGCACGGTGAGGAAGGAGGAGGTCTTAGCAGGGTACACTGTGTTGCCGTCATGCTATGGCGTAGCTGTCGCAGCTATTGGCATACAGCTTACACGCCACCTGCCAAAGAGGGCAGAGTTGGCTGTGGAAACACAAACAGGATCCAACCCTTTCTTACTAAACTGTACTGATCCACACTGGACAGCGTGGTGGAAACTGGGCTCAAGTGTCAACTAGAGGCTGTGAGTCAGTCCCCACAGAACCAATCATTTTAACCACTGAGACCATCATTCACTAACTTATATTTGTTGATTCCAGTCCTCTTTTCTCTTTGGACCTGACTCTGAGATGTTTTGCTGCAGTCAGATCACAGGTCACTGACTCAGCACAGTTTGAATCAGTGACCGGATCAGCTCCTGGAATCCAGTTCACAGCACAGTGACACACTTTCCACAGTGAAGACCAGGCGGCTTCCTCTGAGTTTGTATGAACAGCAGCTCACTTTGATCTGTTTTTGGCCTAAATTTTTTCATCATATCTGGTCAAATGCTTGCTTGGATGTCAAGACGAGAAAAGAAAAGAAGTCTGTGTTTACACAGAAACGCTGAGACATAAAACACTGTAGTATGTATGTCAGGCCTATAGATGGTGATATAACTGTAGGAGCCATTTACACGACAAAGGTTTGGAGGCTAAAGAAGAGTTGAGCTGATCATCTGGAGTTTAGACCAAAAACTTTTTCTCTAATTGCAGAAAAAGTGCAGTAAGTGCACATTTTGTTAGGAGTTGTTATCAGTTTGCACAGTGCACAGCTGAGCATGACGTCAGCGTTTTCACTGAAAACTCCAGCTGGACGTTTACACAGCAACAGTGGAAACGGCGTTCCAGAAAAATTCCACTATGGAGAGTGTTTTCAAAAATTTGTGTTTCAGGTCGGCTGAAACGCAACAACACTTTTGCGTTTCACCTGAAACCGTTGACATGTAAACAGGGCCTAAGTCTTATGTTGCAACAATTGTTGTCACGTTTTAAACAGCCCAATAAAATGCATGAAGAAATTTGATACGGGGAATCAACAAAACAATTAAGACAGTTACAATCAAAAACAGTTACATTTAAAAGCAGAACGCTTCATAATCGTAGTTTTAAACTGACCAAAAGGAACAAGTGCTGTGAGTTTAAATGTTTGATGTAAAGTGTTTGAGGTGAATGCGTTGCATTCAGGGAAAAGTTGTCTTGAGCAAAGAAAAGCAGAGTCAAAAAGAAGACCTGCTCTGCACACTGAAACCGAAACTAGCTCATGCCTCCGTTCATTGCTACACTGGCAAAGGCTTATGGGAAGTGGAGTCTTTATGGCTAGCCCTAATGCTAGCTTTCTATAAACTGCCCACAGGTGGTTTAATCAGACTTTATGGACTCATTGGATCATGTTGATGATGTTTACACAGTCCTTCCTTCTGCCTCTGAGTTAAACACCTGATTTAGTCTCTTCCTGGGTTTCCTGCCTTCAGGGCTCAGCTTCTGTGTGTTTCTGTTCTCCAGATGTGTCAGTCATCTCCACAGCACGCTGTCATCAGCATAAAGCTTTAGCTCTGTGTTGTCTGTCTTCAAGGAGGTTTTCCTCTCTTTAACTCCCCGCAGAGCCTCCGTGTCAGGGTCTCTGCAGACCTGTGTGTGGCTGTAAACAAGCTGTAGCTGCTGATGCAACAAACACCTGTCAGATGAGGAGTTAGTAACTACAGCAACAGAGGGGTTGATGTTTTTCAGAGGGAAGAGATGAAAAGCTGCAGACGGGATGAGAGCTGACAGGTTTTATCTTCACTGACCCACTTTTGCTTTTTCCTATTATAGAACTTAACCCTGAAAACTCTGAAGTTTGTTTCTGAAAAGCAGTTTGAAGGCCTAAAGTTTGAAACCTGAAGAAGTAATGAGAAAAGTGGGACAATAAAACAGAGTAGCAGACAGAAGCTGACAGAGAGGATCCTGGGAACACAGTGGTTCTGTTTCAACGTCCGCCTCCACAGTAGCCTCTGTGTGTCAGCAGCTCGCTCAGGCTGCCTCAGCACACCGAGGTATTTACTAATTACAGGGGAGGCGGGGGTCACGACCGCTGTAATTACCTGCTCTAATAGGCCAGCCCGCAGCGCTGCCGACCAATCAGCTACCATCAGGAAATTACAGCCCTGGATAATAGACAGTGTGTGAGGGTTGTTTCAGAGTTTCCCGCAGTGTTTGTGTCTTTCACAAGGTTTGAAATGTGTCTAAATGTGCAGCTGTGTTGCAGCAGTGCTGGTTTCAAGCCCCTCAGAGGATGAACCCTAGTGGTGCTTGTGATCCTCTTAGAAGAAATAGAAGCTTTGCTGTGGTATAGAGGCCTCTCAGCAACATTCAAAAATTGCATCAGGGATATAACAACCAAACTTTATTTCAAAAATCAGCAGTCAGACCTGACAAAAATCACACTTTTTACCAACAAGCATCCTAATGTAGATATTTATGCTTACTTTTTGTCATTTAATCATAACAAAATGTGTTTATTTTGGCTTGCTTGTGCTGCAATAAGCTTGGTTTCTGCTTTAGTTACTGCTAAGCTGAGTCTCCGTAGAGATAGATTGACAGATGCTGATCGGTAGAGTTTAGTTTACTGGCGTATTTTAACCTCTTAAGACCTGGCCACACATATAAGGACATTGCATTTCTGCCTCTCAGACCCATGAAACTCAATTTTTTAAAAACTTCAATCTGATAGCCACCATTAGAGACACTTCCCATGCCATGTTTTGGAGACACCACAACTTTACACCCATTTCAGTGAGAAAAAAATGCAGTTATGAACAATGACACTTATGACTGAAAACTAGAAGCTAACTGATGACACTGAAAAACATAACTTCCTGTACAAACACCAAGTTAAGTTTTTATACTTACTAGGTCTTACTGATCCTATATAGAAAGAAGAAATACAAATGCAAACCAGACAAAGGCTTGGGTCTTGAGAGGTTAAGAGACAAACAACAGTCGTTTGAGATATTTGACCTGCCCTAACAGACTGGAACAATATTTGAGTGAATGGTTGTACAATTGTTGAAGTAAAATTCCAGCTCAGCTCATACAGTTTGTTCCAGGAGAATTATTTGGGACACATTTCTACAGCACTATTATAATCCAAGGAATTAGGGCCCAACCCAGCCAAATGCCAACGAGGCGCTTGATGTAACATAAATATGTGTACCTTATTTTATGGACTATAAATCTCTCTTTTTATAGCTTGCCTGGTCCTGCTACTTATAGTCAGGTGCAATTTATATATAAAATAAATGAGGTGTTTGTGTCATTGGATACTTTTATGGAGAAAAGATTGCTAAGTTTATATATGAGGAATATTTATGGGTAAAGCTCACTGCAAAATCTGGCACCAGTATAATACAGAGTAAATATCGGGCCATTATCGCCAATATCGTTGCTGATAGTGATGCTTTTTACATTAAAACGAAGTGTGTCAAAATGAATCAAGAATAACACACAACCACTAAAACTGATGTTCCTGTTCATGAATGAAAGTAAAAAAAAAACTAAATTTTCAACCAGAAAATAATCATGTTCTTTAACTTTTTTTCTACTGTATTGTAAAACAGTAAACTTGAATTTTCATGGATATCAACAATTATCATATTCTAGCATTACATGTGTTATTTTGAGTAAAGAGCTTTCACATAGTGGTAGATTAACTGTGACAGAAACATAAAAATATTTAGGAAATCAGCAATATACTGATATTTCTATGTATTGATCTTACTACGCAAGTATTGATCAATATTGAAACCAACGTTGATATCGATGAATTGATATTTTCAATTGATCCACCCACCGATACTCTCCATTCATTTTTTAAAAGAAACTGTAACTAACACCTGCCGCAGTTAGAGTTGGTTTTGAGTCACATTATTAGAACAGTAGGGAGCAAGGGCTCATGGGAAATGGGGTCTTTATTGCTGGCTTTTCCAAAAAGTCTTCACTGTCCCTTTAAAGTGCTTTTTAGTGCCGATTTAATAGATAAAATATCTGCATTGAGGCCTGACCTCCAGCTTTTGGCCTAACTTTGTGTGCATTAAATCTTGTTAGCACTATTCAAAGGATGCTAAATCAGCTGTGTGGATTTTTTTTTTGTAGTGTACTGAATGACTCTGAAACAAGAGAAAACTTTTAAATCTGTACGTTTCTTCTCTCCTGCCAATGCCGTATTCATCTTCATACAGAAAACCTCAAGCCTCAGTTTTTACTCAGTTTTTGTGTCTTTTTTTGTCCCATTTTCTCAGATCTGTCAGAGAAGAAGAGCGACCTGCGTGTGTGTGACGCCGGGACATGTCGCTTTGGAGGAACCTGCCGCGAGAACGGAGCCGACATCAAGTGTGTCTGCCAGTTTCATGTGAGTTTCATACACACGTTTCCACACGTGAACATGTTCAATGTGGTTACTTTGAGGAGTTAAGATGCAACTCTTTCCTTCCCAGATTATTTTTTTGGGGAAAATAAGTACAGATTTTTCCAGAGCTTCCTTCAAAACATATTTTTGATGTCCTTTCCTGCCTCCAGAGTAATATTTTGATGACACTTCACCTTTATATCAAGTCTGGATGTAATCTGATGGATTTTCTGACTCCTTCTCTGCTCTAATCCGGAGAATGATTCTCCTCCTGATGTTTTAATTTTACGTGTTTCCCTTCTCGGTTCAAACCAGTCACAAGATAAACACCTCCTCTCGCAATCACTCACACAGTTTCCTTTCCACAATGACTCATTCAAAACAAATTCAAGCTGTAAAAATGATGTCACACACCCTGAAACGTAATCTCTGATTGGTGTGTGTTGATGATGTCATTCTGCAGCATCATCCATTAACTCCTCACCACTTCTAGCCTCATAAAACATCTGTCGTTCCTTCCTTTTAACTTCTTTTGTTTGGGTTGAATATGATAAGTCTTAAAACAAACTTTTTTTTATTTCAGTGTCATAAGAAGTATGTCCCTGTGTGTGGGTCCAACGGTGACACGTACCAGAACGAGTGTTTCCTCCGAAGAGCCGCCTGCAAGAAACAGAGAAACATCAGCATCATGTCTGAGGGGCCCTGTTACCACGGTGACACACTAACACACAAAAATTCTTTGTGTTTTTAAAGAATCAAGAGCTTGAATTATTTGTTGAATAATATTAAGAGTAAAATTTAAAAAAAATGAAGCCTCCATTCTGACGTCTAACCTTTCTCTTTGTGTTTCTGTCAGACGGAGGATCAGGATCTGGTGATGGAGGTAAAAAGCTTCACACTTTTACTCCTCTGTTGTGTTTTTATTTCATCTTTGGCTTCAGATTATAATTTTAAAATGATGATTATAAGAAAGGGTCACATTAAACTACAAATTTTAGGATTTCATGTCATCTTTAAAAACTTAAAACACACTTAAAGCATACAACTAGAATCAGAATCAGAATAGCCTTTGTTAGCTAAGTATCTTCAAGTAGAGTACAAATAATTTCAGTTTTATCCGTACAAACATCCATGATCAAACATAAATGATCAGAAACATCAAGAAAAGAGATTAAGTAGGTAAAAAAAACATCTTGTATGAATCAGAAGTGAAAATATATGCATTTATCATGTAATAAAAGGCGATTAAAAGCTATTTCAAGTAAATGAAGAAACAAACAAAAAGAAAAGTCTCTGAGAATCCTGATATGTGTCTGAAATCAATGTTTGATGTTGTTATCTGCAGAAAAACTGGCCTTATTTTAAATTTAAACCTCAAAACCTGTATTTTCTTGACATATTGAGCTCATTTTTGTTGTGATGTTTACACAAACTGTTATCACGACTCAGTTTTCAGTTGTAATTTATTATTTAAAACATGTTAACCCTTGATATTTGGACTTTTTATCCAAGCTTGGAAAAATATTAGTCATTTTTCTTCAATTCCTGGATATTTTGTAAATATCCAAAAGCACAACTAGAGTGAATTTTTCCTAATTGTATGAATTTTTCATCAGTTATAATCGCAATCGTCTATTTCTTACTTAATCCTCTTAAAATGTGACTCATAAAAGTCTGAGGATTTGTTTTTTTCTGTTATTTTGCAGATGATGAAGGCTCTGGCCGCGGGAAAAAAGCCTCAAAATGTGGAAACTGCAAGTTTGGAGCTGAATGTGACGAAGACTCTGAAGATATGCTGTAAGAATACTCAACACATCTACCCTTTCAAAATAAAAGTCCTGTAATGGACACACAATGACACGCAGCTGTAAAGAGGCGAGTGTAACAGTGTTAATATGTGTGTGTGTGTGTGTTTGTGTATCTTCAGCTGCATGTGTAACATCGTGTGTAACGGCCACAACGACAACCCGGTGTGTGGAAATGATGGCGTCACCTACGACACGCCGTGCCACGTCCGAGAAGCGTCGTGTCTCAAACAGCTGAAGATCGACATCAAACACGTGGGACGCTGCCAAGGTAAGGAGGGAACACACACACACAACATACAACACACACTCTACACACACTCAGCTGCAGGGGCCTGATGTCATGTGACCCGAGGAAGAAGAAGAGGAAAGAACAAACAAAAGAGGACGGCAGAAGAAGTGACAGAGCAGGAGGAAGAAGAGCTGCATAGATTGAAAGAGTGGGGAAAAAAAGGCAACAAATGATACGTGACGGGTGACGAAGAGGAAAGGGACAGAACAAGAAGATGTGGAGGAGGGAACTTTGTGGGAAGATGAAAAGAGGGATGGAGTAAAAAAGAAAATGTGCAGAAAAGAGAAGGGAGACTGGAGTGATGGAAAACAAAGAGGAGGACATGATTCTGAGCGTAACGACAAATAAGAGGGCGTAAAAATGTACGGAAAGAAGTGGAGAAAAGGAAAATAGAGGAAATGGTGAAAGAAAGGGAGGATGATTAGAGGAGGAAAAGAGGAAAAGGGGTGGAAGAAAGATGGCAAGAGACTGCAGAAGAAAAAGAGATGACGTGTGGAAAAAGGAGCGAGAGAGGAGACGAGAGTATGAAAGAGGAAGAAAAATTATAATTGGGAAAAAAAAGGTAGTTAAAAATGGAGAGGAAGAGAGAGATAAAGGACACGAGGGAGGGGTCATAAAAAGAAAAGAACACGGAGGTGAAGGAACATCAAAAAGACTGCTGTGCTGCTTTTTTTGCTCATCCATATTGAATGATGACCTGACCCCAATTCTGACACACACACACACACACACACACACACACACACACGTGAAGGATTAACTCGGCCCACTGAACAACCAGCTGGTCACATTTTAACACGACGACCTTCTGTCATCCATGTTTCATCCCTTTTGTTCTCTCATTTTGCTGCTTTTTCTTCTTCGTTGGTGTTTTCAGGTCTGTTTCTAAAATCATTCACTGCTTTTTTACTTCTGCTTCACTAAACAATCATTTAAGGTCTCATTGCCACAGAAGATTAGATTATTATAATAATGTTATTTACTGTACATGACTGTATTGGTTTGCTTTGTAGATTTCTTTATTTTAAGCAAGAAAACAGATTTTAAAAGCCAGAGATAGAGTGGTGTTACGCTTTAAAGGGCGACCTTCTTAACTGGAGATAAGTCTCTCTAAGACGGTGGTTCCCAACCTTATTTGGGCCATGACCCCATTTTCACATCACAAATTTCCGACGACTCCCCAGAGACATTTTTATTCTCAGTAATGGAAGTTCACCTCCTACGACGCTGTCAGTGCCGCTCACTAACAAAACCTCTTTAAAATACATTCACTGCTTATCTCAGCAAATTTCTTCAAAATTAACAACAATAATAATCTTGGCTTGTTCATATTCTTTGTCTCAAAGTGTCTGTATAGCTTGTTGTGTTTCATAGTCTCTGCAAACAGGACATTTCAGCTTCACCTCATTGGGTTCAAGGTTCAAGGTTCTTTCATTGAATGTTGAGAGAAAAAGTCAAAATTGTGGAGAAAAAGGCACAATTATGAAAAAAAAAGTTGAAAATATGAGATAAAAACCAGATACTATTAGATAAAAAAGTAAAAAAAGGTTAAATAAGTCAATTTTTTAGATAAAAAGTCAAAAATTGGGATAAAAAAAATCAAAATTATTAGACAAAAAGTCAAAGTTATAGAGAAAAAGGCACAACTAATAAATGAAAAAGTTGAAATATGAGATAAAAATCAGAAATGTTGAGATTAAAAAAAAGTTAAAGTTGTCAAAGAAGTCAAATTTTTTAGATAAAAAAGTCAAAAATTGAGATAAAAAGTCACAATTATGAGATGAAAAGTCACAACTATGAGGGGAAAAAGGGAGAAATTATGAGATACATTGCAGAAATTATTAAATAAAAGGGAGAAAATGTGAGATACAAAGCAGAGATTATGAGATTAAAAACTCACAATTATGAGAGAAAAATGTAGAAGTTATAAATTTAGTCTTTTTTGGGGGGATTCAGAGTCAAAATATGAGATAAAAAGTCAAAATTACGAGATAAAAAAGTGGAAATTATGAGATAAAAAGCAAAAACTTTGAGATGAGGTAAAAATTATTGAATAAGTCAAAAGAAGTCAAAAATTTGATTTTTTTTTATCTCATGAATTTGACTCTAAATATGAGGGAAGTTAAGTTGAGGTAACTGTCATGTGATTGTGTCTGTTAGTTAAGATGCTTCAGCTCAGATAGTTTAATTTGCTGCATTTTATCAGAACTAAGTTTATATCTCAGAACGTGAAAAGATAAGAAAAGAGTTCTTTAAGATTGCACGTGGTGTTTTTAACTTTGCTGAGAATTATACTTAGTTTAAAAAAAGGAGGAGATCTGAAAACTATAACAGGAGTCTGCATTCTCCGTCTTTTTGCAGCTTTTGTTAACTCTGAAGGTCTCTAGTTCACATGGTCACGATTTTAACTGTAACACCGTGAGCAGACAGAGACACATAAAAACAACTAGTATTGGAGATTTTGAGTAAGTCCTTTAAAAAAAGAAAAGATAAAAATCAGCTCCAGGAATTTAATCTCTCATGTGTCTCCTCAGCTTTTTTCTTTTTGTGTTAAAGAGAGCGAGAGATGACAAATTACGCTCCGCTGTGATAAGTAGGACATTTCTGCTGATGAAGCTTCACCCTGAAGCAATAAGAGACTGAATGTGTGTGAATGTGTGTGTGTGTGACCTGTTTAAACGCTCTTTACCACTTAGTCACATCACATTAACTGTGAGCTCACTTCACTCTGTAGAAGCTGCAGATTCTGTGGGTGGAGTTTGTAGTTTGTCCTGAAGGAGGCGCCAGAGGAACGTCATCATTAACTGCATTAAACATCATAAAAACCAGAGACAGCAGAGTTTAAGTTTTTCTGTTGAAAAGTTTGAGTCTCACCTTGTGTTATTTTCTTCTTCTGTGGTTTTAGATAAAAACAGGAAGGACGACAGCATGAAGAGCAAACCTGACATTTATGGTAAAAACCTCCTTCCTCATGTTTTAAGCCTCGCAGGACGTCACAGTAACAGCCAATCAGAAACAAGCATTCTTCTTCTTCTTTGTTTTCCAGCTGTCTCCAAGCCTGGCGATGGGGAGGGGTTCGTCGACATTCCCACCCCCTGTCACGAAGACTACGCCCAGTTCTGTGAGCACGGCCAGTGTGAGATGAGACACAACCTGCCCACCTGCAGGTAACACCTGTCGCCTCCTTAAAGGCTCAGCATTGAATTCTGCTCCTGTTACTCCCAATGACTGTATATAGAATGGACAGCGTGCTTCCGCCTGTCACCGTTCTACGTTTTTGAAGCCAAAAAACCCCATTTCTCTCGCCGCCATTGTGCAGCCAGAGTCTGCGCAGTAGAGAATTTCCGGTGGAGCCAAGTGAAAAAGAGAAATAAAAATATTTATTTCTTCTTCTTCAGAAGGTTTAGTCTCCTTTTGGCTCTTTCCCAAAGTTTCTTATATCCCCGATTAAAAACTACTCACGAACGGCAGCTGTCAACTATCGTAAAACGAAACTTATATCGCAGTTTTTAACGTCCAATAACTAATGAGAAACTAACTTCTCAGGAAAAAAAACACCTGAACACCATGCAGCCAAATGACATCGTCATACTACCTTAGCGTAAAGATGAGAGAAACGTTTCTACGAGGTATCGTAATTTTTTAAAGTTTTCCCGGCTCATATCTGGAATACATTGGGAGGCGGGGCTTATGACCTATACTGCAGCCAGACACCAGGGGGCGGGGCTTATGACCTATACTGCAGCCAGACACCAGGGGTCGGGGCATCTGCTGGAGGCTTCAGTTTGACCCGAACGTCGTAACGTCCACTCATTATACAGTCTATGGTTACACCAAAGTGATGCAAAAAAAATTAACAATATAGCCATCACTACTTAGGTAATCCTTGTGAACTTCCACTAGAGGGCGCCACTGGTCCAAGAGTCAAAAGTGTCAAGGGGAAAGTGATTCAGTAAATGCTAAAAAAAAAAAAAGGGTCAGAATCTGGAGAATACATATGTTAATAGTTCTGAACAAAATGCGTACCTTAAACAATTTTCTAAGCTACTCTTCTTCCGATTCTTATGTCGATCCGACTTGCACTCTTTAGCTGCACTGCCATCTTGATTTTGGACTCAGACACTTGCATGTGCATCCAAAAATTGGGGATTTATATTTTGCCGT
The DNA here is from genome assembly GCA_008086565.1 of Thalassoma bifasciatum. NCBI lineage: Eukaryota > Metazoa > Chordata > Actinopteri > Labriformes > Labridae > Thalassoma > Thalassoma bifasciatum. Next base: position 16,018 of record RPOG01006887.1, read on the forward strand.
CTTTATACTGGATGACGTGCTCTGGAAACACAAATGTCTATATGAGGGTCATTGGTCATTGATGGATAACACTTTTGAATTGGCTAGTTTTAAAATACTAAAAATAAGGGTATATCAGGCCATTGCTCAAACATTGGAATGTAGTGTACACATGCATTAATGCAAAAAAACACAGTCAAGAGATTTTAATATTTTTAAAGTTGAATCAAAAGGACAGCCTGGGAAAAAAAAGTATCTTGGGCAACCAAAATTTATCTCGAAGTTAATATATTTCTTTGACATTACTTATAGTTCAACAAGTACCAGTAATTAAATAGTTTAAGACGGACAAGCTTATAGATTTGAAGATAAAACTTATTCTTCACAGTTTTGGTGCCCAAAAGTAGCTAGTACATTATAGTAGTTTAAAAATTGGTTTATTTGCAAGTATGAGAAAGACAAAATAGCCTTCTGGGTGTTTCATTGAGTTCCTCAGATATGTTAAGTTGATTAAATACCCTGTTCTTGAGGTGGTTTCAAAATTAAAGTCCCAATATCGTGTTTTCTTGATGGTGGCCCCAGATGATATTTCATGTAATGAACTTTTCCTGACAAAATTTGTTTGTATATTATGATGGAAATATAAGTGCAAATACTTCATAATTTTGTCAGTGAATGCAAAACGTGTACAAAATTACACCAAATAGAGTAATAGATATATTTGAATTGATTCAAAGGGATTTTGATTTGTTGGTCCAAATAGATGTTGAGGCTGGACAGTCGCCCCACATGATGTTTTGACACAGAAAATGACCAATAACTAAAATATTCTGGGATGTTGGTGTAGTTCTGTGTATTCAAAGTAAAAATCCATAATCTAACTGAATTTTATGTTGCGTTGCCCCCTGCTGGACATTACTAAGAATGCAGTTTGAGACACCAATTTATTTAGTTATTCATTTATTTTTTTGAACATTGTTGCACATGTACGAATATAAATGTAAAAGTTATAGATCTATAAAAGTGAAAAATTGCCAAGGGAAACTGCTGCCATGACAACAATTGACAGTACAACATTTTGTATAAAATGACAGTGTCTTAAGGCGAATTTACTTCGCTTTGGGCTTAATACAGAATAAGAAATATAATAATAATAACAATAAAATAGAGGGGGAAAAAAGAAAAACAAACAAAAAACTATCAAAAAAGAGAACAAAAAGCAAAGCCATATCATTTTTTTAATGACCAAAACATTGGTAAAGTTTCTCCAAAATTTCATAAATTCTTTGAGCCATTTTCCCTTTTACTAACTTTAAAGTTTGAGACACTTAATGATATTTTCTGTTTGTGTGCGTCAGGTGTGAAGCAGCGTACGGTGGCCCTCAGTGTGATCAGCTCCTGGACTTTAACATCCTCTACGTGGTGCCTAGTGGTCAGAAGCTGCATTACGTCCTCATCGCCGCCATCATCGGCGCCGTCCAGATCGCCGTCATCGTAGCTGTTGTCATGTGCTTCACCAGGTACTTCCCTCTCTCCTGCATGTACTCCAAAATGACTTATCGTGGAGCTGTTATCGTGTTTTTAACGTGTGATTCCTGTTCTGTCCTGCAGGAGGTGCAACAAGACGAAGCGTGGACGGAGGCAGAAGCAGCATCTCGGTCACTTCCCGTCAGGAACGTCCTCCAGGATGATGTAGCTGCTTTTTGTTTGTTTTTTCCTTCTTCCCCTCTATCTATCTCACGTTTTTATGAAAAACAAGAAGTCTAACGTTTTCACACAGACTGACGCATTTTTGATATCTTGACCTTTTTGGTGCCTCTGTTTTTCCCTTTTTTAAAAAATGTTTCTTGAATTTCGTATGGGGCCTTATTTTAAAGATTTTCCTCCATTTTTTGAGTTTTTTTTTCCGTCCTTCGCTGTCCTCGGATGTTTTTTCTGTTTCCTATCAGACGGAGCAGAGTCGTTGAGTTTGGTTTGTGGCGGCGCTGCTGAAACACTGTGGATTCTCCGACGTGACTTTCTGACGTTATTTATGTGATTGTATCTTCACTTTGGACCGTCCGCGAGCAAACTGGAAAAACACAGATTGTCTGTTTTTGTTTGGACCCTGTGAGACGCATGTGATGCTTCTTCTGTGCTTTGGTTTGAGTTTAATTTGAAGGAATATTGACACCTATCATAATTCAACCTTTTCCTTCCTCACCTGCTGCTGGAATTTGTCTCACACTTTAAAGTAAATTAAATTAACTTTAAACAATGATTATTTTCAGGTGAGGTTAGTTTTGGCTTCATTCTTTCCTTTAAAACACATCCAAATGACAGATTTAGCACATTTCTTTGCTGATATTTTGCCTCAGACTGTTGTGGCGTCTTATCTTTTCATCCTTTTTATTTGTATTATTAAAGCCTTAATACTCCAGGGGGCGCTCTGTACCAGGACCACAGGATTATCAGGGACCACTGAAGCCCTCTGGGTGTTTCTGCTGGAGTTTTAGTCTGATTGTTTTTCATTTCTCTGCCTCTCACAGGGTCAAACTCTCCACTTCATGTCACTGAATTTGACGTTTTTATTTGTATTTGTTATGTTGAGTCGCACCTGAAAACCAAAATGCTGTTTTTTCTACTGCTTAAAAAAAAAGATATGGTACAAGCTAACATGTACAGGTTGTTGTTATAATTATTTTAATGCTTAATTTTCAGATGACGCCATTCCGGAAATGGATTCCAATGTTTTTCTTTTGTGTGTTTTTGACGAGCTGATGCTAATTTAAACGTTGGAGTTTCGTCTTCTTTTATATAACTTGTAATGATGGTACGAAGTGTCAGTGTTTGTTGTGGTAGAAGGAGTAGACTCAATAAGCTGCGAGCGTCTCTGACGTCTGTTCGCTCTGATGAGGTCAGACTGAAGCCGTCGCTCTGGGTCAGGTGACGTCTGCGGGGATCCAGCCTGATTTTACTGTAGATGTTGCATAATGCATGAACCAGTGAAGTTGATGTTTAGACTGTGCTGTAGATGAACTAGAATTAAATTATGATGTCGGAAACCGCTGTGTCACTTGGCCATTTTGTGAGTTTAAATGTTGCATATGGTCTAAATGGGTTAGTGTCAGAATTATCGATCGACAAAATTAGATTATTATCTCATTTACCCAAGGTCTTAAGTCAATACATGTCATGTCCTTTTAAATTTGATGCTTTTTTCCCAACTAGCATAGATGGAAAACCCTTAAATTTCCATAAAAGGACATGAGACTGCATCACAAACAGAAATTAGAGGATCGAGAGGAGAGGAGGAGAATCATCAGAATTCACTGATTGAATTATAAACTGATTATAAACTGGACTCCAAGAGAAATGATATTAAATTCTACAATGTAGCTAGTGAAACAAAAACAAGATTATGTACTCATCTCTTAATTATTTTATCATATTTATAGCTTCAGTAGTAATTGCTCTCTAATATTGCCATTTAAGTGAACACACTCATCAAAAAGACTTCAGTGTAACCAAAAAAGGGCCAATTCCAACTCTGTTAAAATGAAAAAGTCACTTTAAATCAAAATTTCAAGGCAACTATCTGTAGTGGATTCTTGAGTTTTAAGGTCAATAAATACATTTTTGTAGAGGTGAGTTCTTATTCATATATAATGTAATTTAAAGCTTTGAGTTTCTACATAGAGAATACTGAAACTTAAAAGTTGAGTCAGCTATTTAAAAAAAAAAAATTATGATTTTCAGAAAATGTAATTTCATTTGTATAAAATCTTCAAAATTTACCTTGAACATGCCTTTTTTCAACTTTATTCGAATATAACCCATTATCCAAACTCACTTAAAAATCAAAATTATATTGACTAGAAATGATAAATGGACAAGCACTGTTATAACAAACTCAAACTGAACTCACACCAAACATTCATACTCATCCATACCCCACTGACCAACAGAAACACAGAAAAAATTATCATGTTCTCACATGAAACTCATGCCAATGTCACATTAAAATCTCACCAAACTCACATTAAGCTCAGAGACATTCATACTCACTCAACACAGACGGAAACAGAAGAAACTTTTCCCAAATTTTGAAGTGATTTAACAGATTGTATTTATTTCTGCATCAAGACTTTTGCCATGCCAATCTCAAAACAGACTCTCATAAAGTCTCACAAAGTCTCACCAAACTCACAGAGACATAAATAACCACCAAACATAACAACACTGTTTTCCACGGGCCATGTAAACAACCTCCTGATCCAAAAATGTTACTGACACATTATGCTTGCACTTGTCACTGAGAAAAAAAATCCTGAATGATCGTGATTGGCGTCTATTTTAAACCTTTGGCCAAATCAAACTGAAGAAAAACAACAGTAGAACTCAAGAGTATGTTTAACAGTAAAAGTAAGAGCATTTCCACACGTACAATGCAAGGAGGAATTCAGGGGATTGGGATTGAACAGCTGTGTAGCTTTAAGAAAACCACTTGTCAGTGAGGCTAACTGGGAAAAAAAAGGAATCAGTTTGTGAGGGAGCATAAAGATTGGACTCTGGAGGAATGGAAGAAGGTCATGTGGTCTGATGAGTCCAGATTTACCCTGTTACAGAGTGATGGGCGCATCAGGGTAAGAAGAGAGGCAGGTGAAGTGATGCACCCATCATGCCTAGTGCCTACTGTACAAGCCTGTGGGGGCAGTGTTATGATCTGCGGTTGCTTTTCCAAATGCTGCAGTGAAAGCATGCTGACATGAAATCCATCTTTTTGCTAAATTGGTGCTTATTAAAAACAGTTAGTTTGTCCTCTCCTGGATTGAAAGAATTCTGTCTCTACACATAGATTTCACTTCACAAGAAGCTTTGTTCCCATTTGGTGTACAGATGTTGGCTGCTTAGTTTTGAAAATGGATCAGATGTAGTTCCTCAAACAGCCACTAGAGGCTGCTCAAAGTGACTCCTGACTGTAATTCTCATTGACAGGTGTTGACATCACTTTCATGTCCTCACTATTACTAAAAGTATGACTAAGCCACAGAACAAACTCCAACTTCTTTCGCCCCTTCAACCACATCAAACTCTCCTCTTTCATTCCTCAAACTGCAGGCACTCCACCAACTCAACCAGACCTTAAACTCCACCCACCGGTGGTTAACGAGGAGTGGAAACCAGCCACCGAGCGCTCCTG
>RPOG01006888.1:0-21177 GCA_008086565.1 Thalassoma bifasciatum
CATTTTCATTAATAATACTGAATGATTAAAGAAATTTAACACACCTTTCCCCTGATAACGGTCCACCTTTGGAGAAAATGCAAATGCAAACCGAGGCAACTTGATCTGCCCTGCTGCTCTGTGGAGGAAAGGTGGCCCTTCTGTGTGATGAGCAGAAAACACCAGACCTCTTTAGAAAATAACATTAACTTATTCTGTTTAAACTTACAGGCTCATACAATCAACACAAGATAGAGAAACTAACTGCAAGAGTGAAACCTTAAATTCGGCTCTGGTTTTAAATGTTAAAATGAGCTACATAAACTAAAATCCAACTTTTATCACTAGTCCTCCTGTTATTTCTCCCGTCTTCTCACAAGGAGCGGAGCGGGAGGCAATATGAAACAGCGCTAAGCAAAACTGGAAAATAAAAAGATTTTGATATTTATGTTGGGTCATATATACGCCGAATTATCTTGTACATCTTAGAGAAGCTCTCCAAGTTATTTTTAATTATTGAGACAAAGTTTTTGCATAATTTTACCCATGTTTAAGATAAAGTTGCTGAAGTTTGAATGGAGTTTGGTGATGTGAGTGTCTGAGACAAATGAAGGTGAAGGGCTGCTCCACGTTTCGCATAGTGACCCCCCCTATGTTGTCACAAAAAGAAGATAATCTGAATTTATGCAGGATAAAAAAGAAAAGAAAAGCAAAAGCCAGGTAAATGTTGTAGCCCAGGTGTGTGTGAGGCAGCCCGGGCAACAGGCAGTCTGTCCCCGGCTGTGTGTCCGGGGGCTGCCCGGTGTGTCGGAGCCTTTTGTTTGGCTTGGCCTGAAAGGAGCACGGTTGCCAGGGATGACAGAGATATCACGGCTCGGTATTGTTCCAGCAGGGTTACCGGAAGGTCTCCACGGCAGCGTTTTATCTCCTTTTGTCTTTTTAAAACAAATGGATCCTGTTGTCTTTGACTTCAGCTGTCATTTTTGACAGGTTTTATTTGAGCGGGCAATAAAGCATGTAGCCTCTCAGCCCAGCTCTATGATGAGTATTTAGCATTATATACAATAAATACATCTCTGTGCTCCAGAGAGGCAGGTGTGAACGGTTAACAGATTTTAATGTGCTGCAGCAGCTCATTATCATCTCTCTTGTGACCTGAGCAGGTAATTGGTGTTCTGAGTGGAAAAGGTCCCAGGTGAGATAACCCGGTCAGGCTATATATTAACCATGGATATACATGCTACAGACCTGAGGCACACTATAGGCCTCTAACACATCACAAATGGACTTCATGTCACAGAAATATCTTTTTTTTTTTTTTTTGCATGTTTTTCTATTTTTTAAACTCTTAAAAGCCTTGAAAATAGTTTTTAAGACAATTCCACATAATTTCTGAACACTTAAAAACTCCTCAAAGACCTGTGTACCCATTTAAGAAGTTTATTAGCATGTATTTCTTGACCAAAACAAAGATGGCGACATGAAACTAGCTATTTATGAGCAAAGGTGCTGACTTGAAGTAAATTTGGGGATGACTAAATACACAGAAAATACTTATAATCAATTCTTGTCACAAGTTAAGATTAGGAATGTATTTTATATGTCAATGGATATCAGTATCTTCAGATATTGGCTTAAAGATGAAGCATTGGTTATCGGCATATGAATTTATTAAAGTCGGGACATAGGCACCATGACCCCTGTGCCAAGAAGACATGCATAGTGCAACATGTGAACAGAGGTTGTTCCCTCAATTGGGAAATTGGCCAAATTGTCCCTGGTTGTGGGTTTTGTTTCCATTCACTCAAGAATACCATCAAGTAATCAAGTTTTTTTTATTGTTTTGCACAGAAAATAATATATAACAAATGTGATGGGAGTATGTACCATATGACTGTATTCTAATTTCAATACAGAAGAAAGTTGAAGATCTATATTTTGAATTTTCACCATTTTTTTGATATGATATCCACATGTTCTGTCGTAGCTGTCGAGTATTTGGCCTTTTTTTTCTTAACCCTAAGCATTTAGCGCCCTGTCAGCTCGCAGTTAGTTGATTTTTCTCTGGAGGTCAAAGGTCATGATACTCATGTGCTGATGCTGAACACTTGTAGAACCTTTGAGCCATGTGTTGTGTAATCTGAGCTGTTTTCTGGAGCTTTCTGTCGGTTTTAAAGCTTCCCTTCAGATAAATGAAGATTAAAGTCCAGCTGCTACTCGATCTGTGGGAAACATCCTCCAGCTGCTGTCCTCCTGGGGGGGTCTGAAGGACTATTTCTAGATGTTTCCCAGGACTCTAGGGTCTCTGAGTTACTTTCTGGGTAAACAAAGGTTGAACAAAAAAAAGTATCTGGTGGAAAGTTAAACATTTCAGTTTAAACAATGTCAGATTTTCATGCAAGAAAACAACAAGTAGTGATGCTTTCAGCAGTCATGTCACTTTCACTGCTACTAGAATTACTTTCTATTAATTTAATCATTCATGTCTGTCTGACTGTTATTGTTGAAGTTAGCTTTTGAAATAAATATTGAAAAACGTGTTAAAGCTATCTGTTACAGTTGGTTGACGTCTGACTGTTTCTGGGAATCTCCTAGGAGTGTGTCGTATGTGTGTGAGTGTGTTTGAGTGTGACATTGGTTGCCATGATGACGTGATGTAACCGTACCTGCCAGGTGTTCTTTGAAGTGTCTGAGGAGCGATGGTGGAGTCTGGGATGGAATCGTGAAACTGGAGCTGATCATCAATTGTTTGTTTTTTCTCTCTTAAGGAGATTGGAGTTGGGTTTCAGGATGAGGTGTAGATTGATGAAGTGGACTCACATTTGGTCAGTTACAGATGCTTACTGAGTCCTAAAGTTCCTAAATCCTGCTTGGTTTGTGCAAAATGCTATAGAAAACACAACCAAACACAGCAGTTAATCCCGTGGAGTAACTGTCACACTGCCGAAAACAGACACATTTAGAGCAAGAGGTGATTTGTTCTGAGTTCAGTGATAGTCATTGATATTTGATCACATGATCTCTTCCTCTGGTTTACAGTGTGGCTGGGCAGACTCTTAATCCTCTGTGTTGTTTTATTCAGGAGGTCAGGCTGACTGTTATCACTCTTCAGCTCTCTGCTCTTCTCTAATCTTCACACTGACTTTAGATTTTTCCTAGAGCTCTCTAGGAACAGACTGAAGCAGTGAAACACGACTGAAACGGAAGTTTTGAGGTTGAATATTGGATGGAGTAAACAAACATTTGACAGAGAGTGAAAAATTGTGGTATAACTGTAACTTTGACCCTTTTGGGGTCTAATGTTGTGTTCACACAAGATGTAAACACAATACGTTATGCCAATTTGAAGCAAAGACCGTTTTTCTTATGAATAACTCAATCTGTTTGTGAGTAAGGAAAGATGCCACTCTTGCAAAAAGGGGGAGGCTTTCTTCAAAAGGTATGCAAACCTTTTGCCAACAAACAAGGTCCAGCAGAATTGATAATGGCATTGGTATCAAGATACATCTCTCGCTCAGTGTGAACACTGCATGTAATGTGCACATGGCTGTAGCATAATCCTTCATGCAGCCCAGTATGTGCACCAAAAGTTCTTGGGTTTTTGTCCTTGACAGGCTCAGATTGTTATTTTAAGTGTCTGACAACATTAAAGAATGGATCCTCCTACAAAGATAGAGCTTTTTGTCAAAGATAAGGGGGATTTTTTTCACTACACTGACAAAGGGAAACAGAAGTTATTGATGTACCGCTACGCCGTGAGTCAATTCATATCAGTCACACCTTTATTTCTTCTATATGAGTCAGACTAGTTTTAATTTACAGTCAACTTCAATTTCCTCATTATTTCAGGGTTGGTTGTTCTCATATGTCAGTAAAACTCAACACTTCCTTTTAATATCAATGCCTCATTGTGAACAATTTTTCAGATGGGAGTGCCCCTGAGCTCTGAGGTATCATTTCACTTATTTTTGAAATACACCTGTATCACACCTGAACCTGACTCTTAGTTTCTATCACTATCCTCAGACTTTTGACTCATTAAAAATAATCTTGGGCGTTTTGTGAAGATTCTGTCCTTGCTCTGGGTTAGATAGTTAAATTTATTGTGTAAACAAAATGTTATCAGCAGGTGTGTCTACGTTCAGGAGCTTGAAGATGAGCTGAGTAAGGAGTGGAGGGCAGAGAGGGAACACACAGCTTGTAACTGATTAGCTCATCTCCACGATCAGCAAAAACTTCTCTTTATAAAAAAAATCAAGGATGTTTATAAAAATACACCTTGCTTGTTTTTACCTTCTTTATAATCCTGACACATTAACTGCACTGTTCGAGGAAGAGTCATAAAGGGTGACACTTTACTGCTGTCATTTAGATATGTAAATCTGTGTCAGTCAGGGTGATGTGGATGCTTTTCACAACAACAAAATACCACTTGTTGCAGAAGTATCTTAATGTGAAGTTTAACTTTCTAAAGGAACATTTATCCTTCTTCTGGAGAGCAGGAATACTTAATGTCTAAAGTCTACAAGAAACCTGACAATTTCTGTAGCTTGTTGCAGCAGCTATTTTAAAATCTGGACAAGTTTTTCTCAACGAAGTCTATTCAACTCATTCACACTCAGGTTAGTAAGGGTTTCTAGTGTTTGCGTTATCTGGTACAATGAAGCAACCTCAGAGTTTAACAAAAGAGAAAACTGCAGTTCCATTAGTGTCCACCAGAGGCTGTCTCCAAAAGTGAGCCAACCACCACAGAGCCCTATGTTAAGATGTCCAACTTAACAGCAGAAATAAACATGATTACAACCTGGAACAAAATCAGTAAGGGTCTCTGTGGATCAATTCTGTTGCCCTATAAGCGTTTCAAGACTTTGGGTTGGCTAGAAAAGTATACACATTTCCATAATCAGAGACATGATCAGGTTTTCTGAAAGGTGGGCATGTTGCAGCTGCTCATCAAGAGTCCAAAAGTTGTCATCACTCCATCTTGGTGTTTGTTGATTGATGGATCAAACGTTAGGATGAGTCAGCATTTTTAACATGGCGGCCTCTTTCATATTGGCTGCACAGCATCCAATCAGAAACCAATGGGTGGTGTCACCAAGACTTGTTTTTTAGTCCATGTGGTATCAAACTAAAGCAAATCCCTTAATTTTTTGCCCTGTGAATATATTAGGGATATAGGAAAAGATATTTAAAACGTAGAACTAGTTGACCTGGTCCAATCCATCGGTTTGTTTGGTCTACAGGGTTTTCTAAACTCTGTGATGAAGAAGCTTTAACCCCAATCATCTGGTCTTTAGGCCCTGCCCCCTGCTCCTCCCCCACGTGTCTATAATGAGCCGTTAATTGGAGGCTTAAACTCCTTGACAACAAGCTGCTGCTGCAAATCTGCAGACATGCAGAGCCCAGGATCCCCAGTAATCCTCTACACATGAGGCACAGAGAGGGTACCTGAGAGCCGGTCCGTGAGAGATTCACCGACTCGCTGCTCACCTGTGGACGACTCAAACAGGTAGGAATCTCACAGAAAGATTTATCTTTGAGAAAGGATGCAAGGTGGAAAGTTTGGAAAGCTTAAGAATCCTCAGTAGTGCTCTTTGAGGTGTGTTCAGGTGAATCTGTGTGTGATTCGGGAAAATGGGTCAGGATGTTTCAGCAGATCCTGAATCAGGCGGTCAGGACCCCCCACAGGGAGAGAGTCCAGATATAGAGCTTTTAGGAGGCACGTTGCTGGATGTTTCATCTGAACTGCTTCTATAAATGCTGCTGCTGTTTGCTTTAATGGAGAGGAGAGGAGAGGAGAGGAGCTGGGTATCTTCAATAAAACAGGTCGATTCGAAAAAACGTTTGGGTCTGTTTGGTCAGCGGGGCTGTTTTTAGAAGAAGTACAAATGCATTTAAGAATCTATAAAAGGTTTGAGATGGACTTTGGTTTGAGCATTTGTGGTATCCGCTTTTATATTTGGGTGTATGCAGCAAAAACTGTTAGTAGAGCAACAGTAGAAACACAATCCAATGTGATGATATCCAGGCTCCAATCAGCAGTGATCTGACACCAGTTTGTTTTGGGTTACTAAGAGATATCTGCATGAAAGAGCAGCTAATGGTTTTATTTTGTAGATCAAATGTTTACATTGAAATGGAGATACTTAATACTGCTGCTAAAGACAATCAGCGTTTTCATTTCCTTGTCTTCCTGACTCATTCAACAACATTTGAAAAACAGCAGAGCACAAGAATGTGATATAAGGATTTTAGCCACAAACATTTGTTGTAATTTTGTTTTTTTGTTGTTGTGATATTTGGCATCTTTTAAATTTTCACCCTTTACTGCAAATGGGCTAATTCTTTTCTCAAATACAGAAATATCATGTCTGAGTCTCCAGATTCTTGAATTTCAGCCACAGGCTTTGACAACGCCTAAGTTATTCACCAGATTCAAAACATTTGCATCTCTGCAACCAGTGTATCCATTTTTCTGCGGCTCAGATTTGCATGTTTTCATCGATTTATGTATTCTCATCTGAACACACATACAGCATCGGGTGGAGAACACTTTACCTTTAAATGTTCAGCTGTAAAAAGCTGATAACACGTTGAACTCTTTGTTCTATATTTGTAGGATCTGTGCTCCACGTGTCCTATTTTCCATGATAGAAGGATTCTGGGTTTCTGAGTAGGTGTTCACAGAGAGCAAGTACTGTACTCTGGACACAGATCATGTTGACCTCCCTGTGACGTCTCTAAACCTCTTGTTGTTATTTTTAGTTTTACGATTCTCACTCTGGATGTGAATCAGACGGTTGTAAACTCTGTGATCTGAAGTTTGGCTTCTTGCCCGCTCTCGTACTGACTCATGATCTGTGCCGATCAATGATGTTCAGCTTTACTCTCTTTATCTGCTCTCTTCCTCCTTTAAAAACAGCACGTTGCAGTCCAATATAAGTCCTGATTTCACTTTTCCTTGAATTATTGTGTATGCGGTTTGACACTTGGTCTTTCAGCTTGTAGAAGACTAAGTCATAGCCAATTGAACTAACAAAATTAAACTTTTTTTATTGATATTTTCCCAAGTACAACCAGGGTTTATGAATTCTATAGAGTGTATTTACATGAAATGAGTCTCATAAAATAAAGGTGGAACCTCAAAATCACACAAGAGATGTACAATTTTAAAACTGATCTAAATTTAAAAGAAGAAAAATATCTGTAATGCTACCTGTAAGGACCCTAATTTTGCACTTATTACACATGGCTTAAATTTGAATATATTGTCACATTTGTCAATTTGCAAATTACAAGCTGCACATGAAAAATGTTTTTCACATAAAACATTCACATCTGTCATTGCATATGGCAGCTTTGCACATTTGCTCTAGCATAAAGCAAATTTACTACTTCATTAATGATCGTGTAAAATTTGCACATTACCCATTACATTTTGTTTCTTTGTTTGTAACTTTGCACATGATAAATGTACCAATTCAACTTTGCAGATGTAAACTAAACAGTACTTTATTCACACGTTGACATTTTAAAACAACATTACAAAAAGCATCATTGCACCTTGCAGTTTTGCATATTCATTATGTCACATTGCAATTTTGCTGATCCATCATTGCACATTTAAACTGCACATATGCCGTCACATTTGGCCATTTTGCAATTTCAGAACTGCACATGAAAAATTGGCCCATCAAATTTAATACATAAAAATTCAGCAAAAAGTTATGGCTGTTATATGCAAATCTTGAATTGCACATGATAGCGCTGCACATTTACTATGTAATATAGCAATTTTGCAGAACTGCATACATGCCGTCACAACTGGCAATTCTGTGCGCAAATTTATTGCACATGAAATATATAGCATGTCTGCTATAGTGCAGCAGTTTTGCTAATAAATTATTGCACATAAAACTTTCAGCTGCTTATGATTGCACATGAAACATAAGGCTTCTATTGCACATGTAATTCGTTAACATGAATATGTTGCACATCTGGAATCACAAGTGAAAAATGTGCACAATTGTATTTTGTTTATCTTGTTTGCTCCCTCTCTAATTCTCACACATTTCATTGGGATTGAATTTTACAGCTGCTTTGAATTCCTCATTAGTAAAGAGGTCCAGAGACCCTTTGCAGTAATGAAGCCATCAGCAGGTCTGGGATTATTCTGGATTATCATTAACCTGCTTAAACATGCAGTGAGAGTCCCTCTGAGACCCTCCACTCTTAAAGACCCACCGAGGCATCATGGGAATTGTGTCCTGACTCTGTAGTTTGTATGTATGAGAAGAGATGGTGAATCTGGGGTCACAGCTGCAGGATTAAAGTCGATCACAGAGTCAGTGAGGGTGGATTAAACACTGTCAGAGGTGAAGAGACTGTAAACTCTGTAATCTGAAGAAGCAAACTTGCACAGCTGAAACCGAGCTCATGGCAGATTTAAGAGGATTTGAGAAGTCTGATCGAGAAAAGTGTCTTCTGCAAGTTTTGTGAATAACTGCAGTTCTTGGAGTGTCCACTAGAGGCTATGTCCTTAAATGAGTCGATCCCCATGGAGCCCCATTTTTGTAGATTTAATGTTAATATCAGACATATACATTTGACGTGTTGTTGAATTATTTAAATTTGATTTTGGTGACGTCAGGTGTCTTAAGAGCATTTATTTTGCTCGTTGTTGTCATCACCATGTGGGTTTTTGCTTAAGAGGACTGAAGGGTTAGCAAACATTTGCTGCTTTCAGCTGGTGGTTTTTCTTGCTGAATGTAAGTCTGTATGTTCTGGTGGGAGACTGAAGTTTACTTGTGGCTTCATGGTCGTCTGTGTTGACCCAAAGTCGTACAGTAAAGCCTCATCCGTGTGTTTTTCCAGACACACTCGCCTATCTTTTTGCCGCTGTACAGTTTCCTTAGCTTGCAGTCGTACAGTACAGTGTCCTTTCTGTCTGCTGCACAGGATGTAGGTTACAGTGAGATAAATGAGTCTTTGCTCCCTGCAGAGCGCTGTGGCCTCGATCCTGTCGGTGAATCAGAGGACAATTAATCAATTGTCACACTGTGGCTGCTCTCATTATCACACAGATCACATGATTTATACGATTGGATCAGAACAGAAACCTGCTGCAGGAAATATGACATATTTTAGCAGCTGACCCTGAAAAGTGGAGCTGTTTTAGCTTTAATTAAAGACTTTTGTCCTGGGGTAATGACAGTCAATGTATAGAGGACATCACAATCAAAATCAGAGGCTGAAAAAAGAGTTTGTATGTTCAATATAAGGTTATTTATACAGTATAATCAAAGGAGAGAAAAACCTTAAAATAGAATCACAGCTCAAATTGTTTCCGATAAGCTGAATTAACAGCAGGAAACTTTGGATTACAGAAATGAAAGTCTGGAAATGGATTTAGGGGATTTCCTAGCCATAGTAAAGTGAAAATGATCCAATTATAGCAATTCAGTAGTAAAGAAAAGAAAAGAAATTATAGGAAGAATTAACTATATAAAGTCTTAAATTGAGATTTTAAATTGAGAAAAAATGTTGCCTCTATTTTAGTTTATATTTTTACAATGATGGATGAAATATGCAATTGTAATAATTTTTTTGATTTTGAAAGACATTTAGTTGCCCCAAAATCAGTGTTTTATGACTCCACAGGTGGTCCCAAACACCACTTTATTACATGAATATTAGTTTTATAAAATAAAATCAGAATAATAAGAATATAATCTAACATGCAAACATGGCTGTTTCTGATTTTGTGGATTTATTTCAAGATCTTATATTCAAGAGGAAGGCGTGGATTAGCATTTTCTTCTTCTGTGTGTGTGTGTGTGTGTGTGCGTGTGTGTGTGTGTGTGTGTGTGTGTGTGTGTGTGTGTGTGTGTGTGTGTGTGTGTGTGTGTGTGTGTGTGTGTGTGTGTGTGTGTGACTTTTGTTCCTGTTTGAGATGATCTCAGAGTCCTGATGAAATGTTTTATTAGAAACTGCTCATGTTTGCAGACTCATAGAAACTCTGGTGTCTGTGTAGTTTAAGTGTTTCTGCGATGAGTTTGAACAAAACACCAGGTGTTAAATAATCGCTCGTAACAGGTGCTTTCAGTTTCTCTTCCTTCTGTATAATTAAGAAAAAGGAATAACCCATAATAAATGCAGGTTTTCATTTTAAAGTGTGTTCATGTGGATGTTCATCAAAACATTTTTATAAATACTATTACTTTTCAAGATTTTGTAATTTATGACAACTACTGTAAATATGAATGTCAGACAAATAATATGAAAATCAATATTTTTAAATAACAGTGGAGTCTTTTAGCTTTTATTGAGGCTGCCTGTCCACTGTAAAGCAGTTTAATACAAAAAAAGAAACAGGTGGTTTTGTCATTATCAGAATTATTCCAGTATTAATGGTGTTCTTGTGTGTTTTATTTCAGGTGTTTGTCCGCTGTGAGTCAGAATGAACGGATATGAACCTCCAGCCCTCGCCTCGGGCATCTTTGGCTCCTACAACTCACAAATCAAGTCAGTTTTGAACTCAGTTGAACACCTGTTAGCATGTTTGCTAAAACTGCTGAGTCATGGTGGTGACTATTTAGTCATAGTTGTGTTGTATCACATGTAACTTTTCTGGAGGAATTAAAACTGGCTAACTTTTCCACTCAAAGCTTGGTGGAATGTTTACAGCCAACATTTGACATTTCTGTTGACAAGGCTTGTGTTATAACATGACACCAACATATTTGCAAACTAAATTTTTCATTTTTTACATGATTTCTCTTCTTTGTCATATGTGCAGGGTTGTGTTATAACACACATTTATGTTTTTCAAAAGGGGTGAAAAAAACATAAAACTTAAAAAAATTAGCTTTAAAAATCACTGAAAACTGCTTTTAATGATTTTTATGAGCTGAACAATCACAATGCTCACACATTTGACAACTGGAGAATGCACTTAAACCCCTTAATGTTCAAAGACAGAAAATGAAAGGCTTTTCAGACTTAAGTTTACATGTCTTATATAGTACACATGGAAGAATCTGGTTATCTATATGCTTTACTTTACATACGTGGTGGGTTAAGGTTTCAATTACAGATTGATAAACGTGTTGCAGTCATGTTCCTGTGCAAGAAAACTTTAATATTTAATGAAAGCTGTGACCGTAGATGCTTGATGTTAACGCACACAGGTTTTCATTTAAAGCTTCACTGAACTCACACTGAGTCGGTCTGAAAAAGAGCAGATTCAACTGAAATGAAATTTCCTCACAAAAAGTTTGGAGAAGATGATTCAGTGAGTTTTATACCATTACAAAGCATAATTTTATGAACTTAATCCATGTCAAAAATACAGAAGCAGTTGATGAGACAGGAAACATTTTGTCGTGTGGGTGCAGAGCGTCAGACTGACAGTGAAACCTGAGCTCCGCCCCCTCTCAGGTTCTTTGATCCACTTATTTAATCAGCCGTGCTAATTTCACAAAGCTAACGTGGCTGCAGGCTGCACACAATGAGGTCAGTGAACCAGAGCACAGAGCAGGAGCTGATCCAGGAGCTGATCCAGGACCATGGTCCACTCAAAGATCTGCACACAAAACAAACAACTTAAATAGTTTCCCTTTTAATAAATAATAGGCACATTTACTACACTTGCGTTTACTTCTTTACTTCTGTGTTTGGATGGTAATAAAAAGTTATTATGAGAATATAAAGAAAAAAATCAGTGTAGAAGACATTATCAATAAGAAACAGTACAAGTGAGGGAAGTAAATCCCATCCTTAAATGAAAACGGTCAAAAAAGACCAAAAACAGAGTGAGAAACTGAGTCCTGGAGATTTTTTTTCTACAAAAAGATCAAATGATTCTGATTTATGAGTTAAAGTGTTTGAGAATATTAATATCAATGTTGAAGTTATTTATTTTGGTGACCTCGTTATTTGAGAGGCTCAAAAAAGTTAAGAATTACTCCATCAGATTTGTGTAATCCAACCAGGACTCCACTGGAAAAAAAAAAAAAAATTCGCCTCACAGGAAGTGATACTTTTTATTTACTGGTGACGATTTAGGCCGAAAAACAAATAGACATAGAGCCTTGATTTAAAAACACTACATTTTACTCTTATTTAATTCATAATTCAGGTATTCACAAACATTTTAATGACTCTAAACCTGAACTCACCTGTAGTACATGTAAACGAAATCTTCAGCTTTATTGAAGTAAAAGTGTAATGTATTATAAAACAGCACGGTTAAACAGCACATTTGGAGTCTGTGTTGTTTTTCAGTAAGTTTTAGTAAATAATCGCTGGAAAAAGTTGGCCTGAATCATTCCAAGTTAAACTTCAACATTTCAACCAGGACTGGATCAACTGTTGAAACCAGCAGAAAGGTGATAGTAAGAAATGCTTTTACTGACATTGAATTAATATTTCTTCTTCTGCGGTTTAAAATAAGCCTGAATGAAGACCATCAGCCCGTCAGTCTGATGTATTTACAGTCAGATCTGAGCTGCACTCGCCCTGCTGTTCACTCTGTCGTCAGCGTGAATCACCCGTGTTAATTATTGATCCTTCAGAATAAAGTGTGAATGTGTGAAAATATCCCGTTTCAGGGTGTCACTCGATCACACAGCAGACGTCGAGTACAGACGCCTGCTGTCGCCTCACACAAACGTGGAGCCTTGAGCTCAAAAAGGATCATCAACATGGTAGAAAACAATCCCAAAAGATTGAAAAGAAAAAAAATGTGTCACAAAAAACTGGATTAATTAAACAACGTTAACAAAAGTGAAAACATAAATAAAAAGGTGTTTTTGGCTAAAATGAGGAGATGCAGTCAACAAAATAGCAACACCCATACATTTTTTTTCTCTTATTTCTGGGGATTGACTCCTCACAGTTATTCCCTTGGGTACATGTAGTCCCACATGTTTGAGCTGTCAGCCAATCAGAAAACACATCTGATAAAAGAGGAAACAAAAACACAGTTAGAAGTTTTCCAGGATAATGTTTATTCATTCTTTCTCTCTCCTTCTCTCTCTCCTAGTGGCCATGGCTCTCAGTCTCCTGAGCCCTCCCACCATAAAGCCAAGTCTGGTGCCAAAGCTCTTTATGGTGAGTCCATGTTTTACTGTGCAAACCAAACCCCAGTCCAAAAAGTTTTATCATAACCTTGCAAACAAAATACTGAATGAAGACTTCTCATATCTCTGCACCCTGATGGGTTCTGGCATCCTTTTTATGCAACTTTGAGGATGCAACACAACTTTTATTTGATCATTTGTTAGGTCTCATTATGTGATATGAGTTATAAGATGTTTGTAATGCATGTTTCTGAGAATAAATGATAAAAGAAGATCCAAAGAGTGCACTGTGGCGTTTGACTGTTGTGGTTGTATCCTGGATCAATCTGCAGCTTTGATCTGTGTGACCGTGGCTTTAGACACTCTGTTCATCAATATCATGATTCACACTCACCCAGACGGCTTCTCACATCCTATTGGCTGCTCTGTCACCCTTCGTAACCAATCAGAGACAAGCTTGTCAGTGTTGTGAATATGTTCCTGTCAAAGGATGCAGAGAAATGTCAGGACACCCATCTGGTAGAGGATCATGAGGACACATTTCTGATTATTACTGCCCGATTGTGTCATCTCTGTTGTTGTTTTTTTTTATCCACCCGACCAGGATCAGATGAGATCTATTTCCTGCGCTCGTCTGCCAAACACAAAAAGAAAAGTCAAAGTGAGACGGGTGAATTTTGAGTGCAGTGTGTCTTTCAGGTTTCTTTCTTAGTAACCTGGCTCTTAATTTTTATGAATAAGGAAACAAATCTCTTCCAAAGCAAAAAAGGCTGCAGAAAATGTCTTAAAAACAAAATTCTTCATATATAACAACTCAAAAAAGAAAAATAAGAGCCATGTCACATAAATCCTGTTTTTCTTCTTTAGTGCTGGACTTGCATGTTTGATCCAATTTTTTTTTTGTTCAAACAGTCTCAAGACTCTTCTAAACACTTTTCTTCTTGTTTTAGGACATTTACAGTCAATTTTGGAGAATATTTTGGCTTTAAAGTTCCAAAGTTGTCAAACCTGAGGTGTTTGTGTGCTGGTTTGCATTGCTCATTGTTCAGAACTCCAGAACTCTCTGTTATCTGATTTTTTTTTTGTCAGTATTTTGGACTAACTGTACAATTTCTGGATGTCCCAGTGTGTTAAATAGAGTCGTAGCATCCGCAAAAACAAAATTCTGAGACCCTCAATAACAATCTCTGTTGGGTAATAAGAGCAATTTAAGTTCGAAGGGGTAAGTAAAACCCGGCAACCTCTGGTGTTGAAAGATTCAGGCAATGTACAAACACAAAAAGTTCAGTTCTTTAAGAGACCACTAGAGGCTGACTCCTAAAGTGAGTCAATCATCCATAGAGCCCCATGTTAAAATGTCTAACTTGATGCCAGAAAGAAACATGTTTCCAGCTGAGAACAATTCAGAATAAAGCTTTTTGCTTTATTTAAGCATTTTTGTTCATCTACATGTTTCTTCACGTAAACCAAAGAGTAATGAGTGACTCTGGTCGTGTAGGTCCCTTCAGTGTCTCCTTCGACAAATGGAGTCCCAACGACTTTACTCACAGTTTCCGTAAGTTTGGAGCTGTTGAATTGTACCTCGTAAACCCCAACGCCTCAAAACCCCACTTTACCCTTATGACATGCAACCTCTAACAGACCATCAATAAACAAAACTCTGTGATGTCTCCTTTCAAATTCACCCGATATTTAAGTTTGAAATCTACAATGTAAATGAAATTTTAAAGCTCATGTTTGGAGCTTTTGGCTGTTTATATAAAAGACAGTTAAATTCACATTGATTCCACTTTGTGACCTTTAAAACACAAACAAGGTCACTATAAACTAGACTTATTATTTATGTATGGTTATTTTTTTATGCTTGGAGTTAGAGCCAGGAGGAGAACTGAAGAACTGCTTTTTCAGCTCAAGGCACCAAACTCAGTTCAGAAATTTCCTCATTAGAGCTTTAAAGAGCTGAGTTTTAAAGATAGATTGGGTCGTCTTTAAAAAACAGGAAGCTAGAATTTCAATTTTATATTCAACAGATGATATTTGATGTTAACTTTAATTTATCTTTTCTGTGTTTTGTGCTTTCTTACCCTCTGACTCTCCTTAACTTCTCTTTGTGTGAAATGTAAAGTCTGCATGAATGTTTTTTAGCTCTGCTGGGAAGTTTTTCATCCTCACATATAGAAAAATAAAGTTAACACGTTAAAAAGAATAATTGAATGGTAAAATTTTTCATCTTCATAGTTGTCAGAAATTAAGTTTGTTAAATGAAATAAATCGTCAGTAAAATTATTGACGGGAAAGTAAGAAAAGTCACATTTGATTTGTTTATCACAGAAACAAAATATAAAAAACTAAGATAAAATGTCTGTTTTTCTAATTTCCTCAGAACAAAGAAGAAATTTCACCAAAACCAGCATCAACAGCCTAACGGACACTTCGCAGTATCATGTGGAGGTGAGAAAAAATCTAAAGACAATCTCAGGGGTCGAACTCAGAAGTTTCCTAAAATCCTGCGGTAGTCAAACTTTGTGTTGAGTTTCCTTTATCTAAAGTAGAAAACAGCGGTTTAGGGTTGAATAACATCCCTCTTACTTTGACTGTTATCGAAAACCCAAGAGACTGGCGAACAGAGCAGCAGTAGTGTTTTATGTTGATTTTATTTGTTTATCCCCTGTGTGATATCCAGCACCTGACGACTTTTGTGTTGGACCGTAAAGACGGGATGATCACGGTGGACGATGGAATCCGTCGCCTCCGTCTGTTGGACGCTAAAGGGAAAGTTTGGACTCAGGAGATGTTGCTACAGGTGGAGGAGAAGACGGTCAGCCTCATCGACCAGGAGACAAAGGTCAGCTTTGTCTTATTCTGTTACTTTGTCATTTTCCAAGGGACATTTCTGGTGTTTGTCTGAGAGTAAACCCTGAGTTTTTCCTAAAGGATATTTTATTTACGTCAACCTATTTCAGAACGAGTTGGAGAATTTTCCCGTCCTGACGATCCAGCATTGTCAGGCGGTGATGAACGCCTGCAGCTACGACTCAATCCTGGCTCTGGTGTGCAAAGACTCGGGTCAGAACAAACCAGACCTCCACCTTTTCCAGTGTGATGACATCAAGGTAAGAAGCCTCTGATTTGGCTCAACAGTCCAGAGATCTCATAGGGTTATAGTCACACTGTTTAAGAAACAAGAGCAAGGAATCTAGTTTGAAAGCTGTTTGTTTATAAGACAAAAAAAGTGACGAGATTTCATGTAAATTCTTGTGGGCCGAGAAAAGAGCCCTGTGGTACACCTGAGCCCATTCATAAAAGTAAATAAACACCAAAAACACACTTTGAAACAAATTAACTGAGGAGAAACCTGCACAAAACTGTAAAACACTGTTGATAGAGGATATTATAGATGTAAAGTGTTGTTCTCCACCAGGCCAATCTGATCCATGCCGATATTGAAAGTGCCATGATCGATGCCAAAGGAGGCAAAGTGAAGAAAAGACCAGAAGCGCTCAAGTAAGAACCAATCATCACTCCCATATGGAGGTTGTATTAGCCTGCAGAAAGCTGATTGGCCGATCCATTTCTTCTTTCTTCAGAATGATTCTTAAGAGCGACGGGATCATCCCCCCTCCTCCCGCTGCTCCCGCCCCGGAACCACCAGCGTCGTCCAATCTGGTCGACGTGAAGAGTCGAGCTGCTGCGTGGTCAGCCTGGACCAACGAGCAGCAAGATTGTGAGTGAGCTAAATGACAACATTAAGACAATCTGTTGTTAAACTGCAGATGGTGTCAATAGTTTTCATTCATACTGTTTGTTCCTGTCCCCAGATGAGAAGCAGAGACAGTTGTCTCTCGAGGACGGCCCCGTGGAGATGACTGCAGCCCGGGTGGACCGAGACGTGGTGAGCCTCCAGGTTTAGACTGATATGAGAGCAGCTGGTGCAGCCGCTGAGTTTAAATCTGAGGTCACTGTAGTTCACAAAACAATAAAAACGAGACTTAAGCTGATTGAAGAACGCAGGTTTTATTTGGATGTAATCAGAGTCCTGGAAGCTTTGAGGGAAAATCCTGTTACATAATGAAAAAAGTTCAGATATGAGCGCCGTGGGAACGCCGACCACTGATCACGTTTAATCATTTAATTCTGGGAATACTTTAAACGTTACCCAAACCAATAAAAAACACTAACATGCACTAAAATGTTTATTATTTTTTTGGCAGCAAATCCTGAACCACATCCTGGACGATATTGAGTTTTTCGTCACCAAGCTTCAGAAAGCAGCTGAGGCATTTGGGGAGCTAAGCAAGAGGAAGAAGAACAAGAAGGGGAAGAAGAGAGGGCCGGGAGGTGAGCTGTGACTCTTTTAATTTATCTGATTCCCTCATAGAGCTTTTGCTTTTTTGAGTTTTCTGTCAGTTTTGATTGTTTTTTTACATGAAAATCTCAAATCATGTAGAGTTTTGACCCAGATGGGGGAAGTAAAATTAAAGTAGTTCGTAAGAAAAACTGCATAAAGTGGATGAGAAGTCTCCATTTATCTCTTCTGAGGATGATTTCTCATTTTTGTCCACCAGAGGGCGTCCTGACTCTTCGCTCCAAACCTCCTGCTGAAGAAGAGTTTATCGACTGTCTGCAGAAATTCAAACATGCCTTCAACCAGCTGGTACAAGTCCCTTTCATCTTCCTCTGCACTGAAACAAAGATGTTTCATTTTATTTTCAAATATTAAACCTGGACTCTGACCTGCAGGGGAAACTAAAGGATCACATTCAGAACCCGAGCGCTGTGGATCTGCTTCACTTTCTGTTCACACCTCTAAAGATGGTACAAAAAAAATTAACAATCATGATTAAAGAAGTTGGTTAATTCATCAAAAGTAAAGTTTCTACTTTGTGTTTCCCCTGCAGGTGATTCAAGCGTCAGGCAGTGTGGATCTGGCTCGGAGTATCGTGGTTCCTCTTCTCACCAGAGAGGCCATCGACTTCCTGCACGGTGCAGGGACGGCTGAGGAGAGACACCTGTGGGTGGCACTGGGAGACGGCTGGACCAAGTGCAGGTGAGAAAACAATGAACTAACTTTGTCCAAAGAGTAAGGAATTTAAATTATTTGGCAGATAACTTCTCTGTGAAATGCAAAATCGCCAAATCTTTTCTGCCACTGCCTAACAACCCATTTTACTTCTGCTGTTGACTCTTGTTTTGAGCTTCTGGTACTTCAAGGTGCTGCCAATCAGGTTCTTGATTTAGTCTTACAATCCATAAAACTACACAAAACAAGAGTCAGTGTCTGAATAAGCTGTTTGGCATTGGCAGCGAACATTTGGCAAATACTGACACTTCTCATCACAACTCAATCAGCCAATACTGGCATGAGAAGTGTGTTAGTATTTGGTTATGAGCACTCTGTTAGATAAAGGTGGCTAAATATTGTCATGTTCCTCTGCAGGTTGGAGTGGCCCAAGGATCACTACTTCCCCCCCTGTGTCCTGAAGTTTCGGGATGGTTGGGAGCCTCCGCTGCTCCCTGCATCTGCTCCATCCAGAGAGGAGCTGAACCAGCTCGCAGAGAGTCTCGCCAGCGCCGAAATCCATAGACACGAGGAGCTGAGGGCCCGACTTAACCAGGAGGTTTGGATCTTACCTGCCTGTACTTTGATTGTATCTTTAGAGACACAGACAAATCTCTAATCTAATGAGCGACTTGTTGTGTGTTCTGACGCAGACGGTGGTGCAATCATTCCCTCCTGCAGACGGGTACGCCTTCAACTCTTCCAACAAACGCTTACACATCCTGGATCAGGACACCGCTGTGGCTGCTTTTAAACACGCCGTCAGCCGCCACGTTGACCGGTAACCTTGAGGTCACATGACGCCCTGGAGAACTGATCCCACTGCTTTAAACTTCACTAAGAATTAATCTGATTAATCTGTGGAGGAGGAAATGTGACTTATACAGGGGAAAAAAAATCATCAATACCTGAAGAAACAAGGCACAGAGAAAAAGAAATCATAAAAACAACATTTTTCACTAGAGTCACAAATTTACCCCACAAAAACAGGCTTACGGAAATTTTTGAAAGTCTGATTGTAGCAGTGAATGATTCTGTTTTCATTCATTTATTTTTTATTGCATTATTAGATCATGTACTGATTATTTTTTTGTGTTTGTTTCTGAATTGATGACTTATTGGATCATTAAGTCACATTTCTTTCTCCATGTAAACACTCTTCTAATCTGGTTGCACTCTTTTCCGTTCCTTTTCCTGATTCTGATTAACATTTTTCAGATACTCTTGATTTAAACTCCTATCACTAAGAATCTATAAAAATTTAACTTTTCTTCTTCTACTGATTGAACTCCTTACTTTTTATTTGGTCTATTTCATATCTGAAACCCTAAATTCTGACTAACACTTCTTGAGTTGGATCTTTGAATTTTCTGCCTTTAACTGGCTGTAAAGTTGGGACACTTCTCCATGGCTTTGAAGTCAAAGGAAAGTAAATGTTTGAAGTTCCAAACTCTTCATTATGAAGTCATTATTAAACACATGGACATCATTTTTAAAGTGTGTTTGCTCCATAAATCACATTTTATTATTTATGGATGGCAACATATTTCAAATGTAGTTTCCTGTTGGTGTGTTATTGTTGGAGTATTCATTCACAACTACTGGTGCTTTAATTGGTCGGTTCTTTTTCAGAAGTTTTGACGCCGATAACAGAAGCCAACAAACTTTGTTTGCCAAATCCAAATACGACTTTGTGGCAAGAAACAACACAGAGCTGTCGGTGCTTAAAGACGAGGTGGTCGAGGTAAACTCTGGTTTTATTCATTTTATACATGGATCCCTCTGTTGATGCTGAGCTAAAGATCATAGCAGCATGTTTTTCAACAGATAACACTGGTTTCATTTGAACAAAATAGGTGCAAAATCACCAAAGTTAGGTAATTAAATTATCAATATTGTGCTTAACATAAACAAATCACAAAGATTTTTTCTTCGAAATAAGGGCATGCATTTCACTCCTCGAACCAACATACAACGTAATATGTATGGTTTTTTACATATTTTTGTGATGATTTATTTCTTAATTCATTGTTGTGATATTCATTCATTTTAAAACTTAAATGAACTACCTGAAGTTAAATCACTACTTCAAGAGAATCCAGAAGTAAAAATAGAGTTACATTAAATAGGTTAAGCTTTGTACTACTGCTTCAAACCATTTCAAGTATGATGTCAAAAATAAAACTATAATTTCATGGAAGCTACAGAAAATGAAGAATTCACTCAATTTTGCAATACATCAAGTTTTTATTCAGTAAAAATTATTTCATCAGTGCCAGTCATATGTTGCTTAACCTAAGTTATTGTGTAACAAACAACTTGTTGGTCAAGTTATCATCCTTACTCATTTTGTGCCACTTTCAGAAACTCACACCTGCTCTGTAACTCTATGTTTTAATTCCTCAATCCCCTCACCCTCATGTGTCAGGTGATTGATGACAGGAAGCAGTGGTGGAAAGTCCGTAACGGCTGCGGGGCGTCAGGCTACGTGCCAAACAACATCCTGGAGATCACCAAAGCCGTGGACATCTCAGGGAGAGGAGAGCCAATCTACAGCCACACCATCCAGGTAGCACACCTGAGGGGCTTCAAAGCTGACCCCTGAACTCCTCAGAAATCACTTCATTAGTTTCATTTCCTCTGTCTCATTTTCATTTATCCTTACCATCAAAGCTTATGATGCCAAAGAAAGAGTTTGAGTTGTTTAAGGTACGACAAGATGTGATGAGTGTTTTTATTTTCCAGACGTTTCCTTAGTAGTTTTTTTGAAGAGTCCCCAGTGTCTTGCCGTGTGTTTTTACAGAAACAGTCTCACATTCAGGGCTATTTTGAGGGTTTGTCCATGAAAACGTACTCCATTACAAGATGCCCTGAAATACACAACTTTTTTAAAGTTTCTGTTATAAAATCTTTTTTGTTGGACCTTCCATCTCGTTTGTATGCCAAGCCCAGCTTATCTGGTCCTGGTGTCACCAATTAGCTGCAATTGACTTATGCCAAAGAGGCTCAAAAACATCACAAGACAGAGTCTGAAAAGGCATCAAATAAAATCTC
>RPOG01006889.1:7379-21168 GCA_008086565.1 Thalassoma bifasciatum
TCACCTGTATTCACCTGTATCTTCCTTTATTCACCTGTAACTCACCTGTATTCACCTAAAACTCACCTGTTTTCACCTGGTTCCCCCCTTATTCACCTGTAACTCACCTGTATCCCCCCTTATTCACCTGTAACTCACCTGTAGGTGTTGGCGACGGCCTGCTCCTCGTAGCTCAGGTTGGTTTTCTCACTGATGACCTCGTAGTCCAGCAGTTTGTCCAAACGTTTCCTGATCAGGTTCCTGGGGCCGAGCAGCAGATCTCTGAGCGAACAGAGCGGTTTGTGGATCAGGGTCCTCAGCCTCTTCTCCTTCAGAGAGAAACAGATCATCAGAGTTTATCCTCAGGAGAAACAGATCATCAGAGTTTATCCTCAGGAGAAACAGATCATCAGAGTTTATCCTCAGGAGAAACAGATCATCAGAGTTTATCCTCAGGAGAAACAGATCATCAGAGTTTATCCTCAGGAGAAACAGATCATCAGAGTTTATCCTCAGGAGAAACAGATCATCAGAGTTTATCCTCAGGAGAAACAGATCATCAGAGTTTATCCTCAGGAGAAACAGATCATCAGAGTTTATCCTCAGGAGAAACAGATCATCAGAGTTTATCCTCAGGAGAAACAGATCATCAGAGTTTATCCTCAGGAGAAACAGATCATCAGAGTTTATCCTCAGGAGAAACAGATCATCAGAGTTTATCCTCAGGAGAAACAGATCATCAGAGAGAGTTCAGGTTTAAAGGTGAACGATGTTAATGATGATGATCAAACTCACAAATGTTGGGAGGATCCACTGTCTGAGCGCGGTGGTGATTTCCTTGTAGCAGATCGCAGCTTTTTCTCCGTCCATGTCAAAGTCAAACTCCTCAGTTTTATAGGACAGGAACCTCTGAGAGAAATATATAAAAAAACAACATTTAATCAGATTTAAAGAGCTTTGATGTAGCTTCATGAACATGTTAGAACACCTTTATTATCCCAGCAGGAGAAAAACAACAAACAGGAAACTGTGAAATGTGGAGGACACAGAGCTGAGTGTTGTTGGTCAGAGAGAGACGGAGGAAAAGTTGAGCAGAGGATAATTTTAGGACGGAAAAGTCCAGAAAGAAACTGGTGAGTTTAACTTCAGGAGCCTCTGACTCATAAAAAAACACAAACACTTCTTCATTTCTCCATACGTCACAACAAACCACAGAGTTTGGAGTTTTTCCAATCTGGAAATATTTAAAGAGAATGAATAAAAATATCAGCTTCAGTTTTTACAGCAGATGTTTTCTGTTCTATACCAGAGTTACTCAAACTGTTAAAAACTACCTTTACAAAAGAAACTATACAAGTGGAGAAAAGAGGAAAAACAGCAAAGAGGAGAAATAAAATTAAGTTTAAGGAGGAAAAAATTGTCAAAAAGTATCATTAAAAAAGGTTTAGGTTGACAAAAAGCAGAAACACAAAGTGTAAGGTCACAAATATGGTCAAAAAATAGCTTTAAAATATAAGTTTACCACAACTAAAATGGTCAAAATGCAGCTAAACACTGTTGAAGGCGTCGACAATGGTCAAAAAGAAGCATTAAGAATAATTTAAAGCTGAAAAAAGGGTGAAAAGTAACAAAAAATATGTTTACTTTGGCTGAAATGTTCACAAAGTAAACACAAAGTATAAGTTAAAGGTGGAAAAAAATGGGAAGAGGGTAGTGTTTAAAATAAGTTAAAGATGAAAAAAGGAGCAAAAAGCAGCAAAAATGGGTGAAAATTGGGAGAAAACTTGAAAAAATTTCAGAATATAGCAAAAATTATCCAAGAATGGCAAAAAATACAAGTGAAAAAGTGACTAAAATGGGCAAAAAACAGTCAGGAGAAGCAGAAATACCATAGAAATGAATATAATTATCAAGAGCCTGACATTTATGTTTAAAATATCCGATAAATATTTAATATAAGAGGAAAATATGAAACATTTTCAAAACAAAAATAAACACAAATCCTTCTTTTCTCTCTTATGTGTTTGAAGACGAAACACAAACACAAACAGCTTTTTACAACAGAGATTTTCAAACTTTCCTGCACTTCTTTATTAATTTTCATTAAGTGTTTATTCTTTATGTATTTGTAAACATTTGCCTGTAATGAGCCCATTTCCTCTGAGATAAAATAAAGTTTTTTTAATTCAAACACACCTGAGACTCACACCTTCTTATGCTGCAGCTGCACAAACATAAATATGAAAACTCTGACGTCTTCAGCTCTTTGTTCCACTGTGGATGTTTGAAAGTGCTGAACAAATGAAGATAAATAAGATTATTTTATTAAATCCTGTGTTTCAGGAGCATGAGGTGCAGCAGACTCACCTGTAGGTGGTGCAGGTACGTCTCCACGTTCTCCAGCAGCTCCAGGATCCCGTGCTCCACCACGTAGAAGAAACCTTCAAGAGCATCGAACTCTTCGTCCACCAGCTGGAGGAAAACACAACAGGAGGAAAAGATGCTTTAGAATTTAAAAGATTCATAAAAACACAGGGAAACAAACAGGAGAGGAGGAAAAGATGCTTTAAAATATTCATAAATAAAGGTGCAGGTGCATTCACATTAAAAACTCTCTCGTAATTATTCATCTTCACATCTTAAACTCTGAACAACTGCTGCTGTTGGACTTAAATGATGAAAACTAGTCACACTGCAAAAACTGAAATCTAAGTAAGTCATTCTGTCTTATTTTTAGTCAAATCTGTCTGACTATTCTTGATTTGAGCCACATTTACTAGACCAGGTCATAAAAATGTCTCATTTCAAGTTTTTTAAAGACAAAAATGAGGCATCAATTGCTTGTAACAAGTAAAAAAAAAATCAGCCAATGGGATAAGATAAAAGATTCTTGTTTTAAGACATCTTTCTAATTTCAAGAAACTTCCCGGGTGAATTCGTCTTATCCCATTGGCTGATTTTTTTGACTTGTTACAAGCAATTTACACCTCATTTTTGTCTTTAAAAACTTGAATTAAAACATTTTTGTGACCTGGTCTGGTGAATGTGGCTCAAACTAAGAACAATAAGACAATTTTTGCTACAAATAAGACAGAATGACTTTCTCAGATTTCAGTTTTTGCAGTGTACTCACAACAGTTTAGGACAATCTGAGAGTTGAAACCCTCATCAGACTCAGTCTGACCTGCCTGAAAAGTCAATAAACTCTCGTATTGACATTTTTCCTCTGCAGGTCGACGCCGCTCTGATGAATCATTAACCACAGGTGAGTTACCTGCAGCTCTGACCCTTTAGAGACATGCTGCACCTTTACTTTTAAAAACTCAGGTTTTTCCTCTTTACTTTACAGACTCAGGTTTTTCCTCTTTACTTTACTGACTCAGGTTTTTCCTCTTTACTTTACTGACTCAGGTTTTTCCTCTTTACTTTACAGACTCAGGTTTTTCCTCTTTACTTTACAGACTCAGGTTTTTCCTCTTTACTTTACAGACTCAGGTTTTTCCTCTTTACTTTTAAAAACTCAGGTTTTTCCTCTTTACTTTTAAACACTCAGGTTTTTCCTCTGACAGTCAGTTTGTGTCAGCTCTGGTGTTGTTTCTCACCTTTGCAGCCATCCCCGTCTCGTGTTTGAGGTGCTGACTGATCCTCGCCGTCTTCTTGGCGATGCTGTGGGTGTTGAGCCGGTTGATTTTGTCCTTTATGGACAAAGTTTCAGTCTTCTTGTATTTGTCAGCTGCAAAAAGAGAACGAAGGACAATTAAGCTCAAAACTTTCTCCAGCTGCAGGAAACTGAATCCATGACTTATCACAAAATGATCTGCAAAACAGACAAAGAAAATTTCAGCATTCACACTGTAAAAACAGAAATCTAAGCAAGTCATTCTGTCTTATTTGTAGTAAAATTGTCTTATTGTTCTTAATTTGAGCCACATTCACCAGACCAGGTCATAAAAATGTCTTATTTCAAGTTTTTTTAAGACTAAAATGAGGTGTAAATTGCTTGTAACAAGTCAAAAAAATCAGCCAATGGGATAAGACGAATTCACCCGGGAAGTTTCTTGAAATTAGAAAGATGTCTTAAAACAAGAATCTTTTATCTTATCCCATTGGCAGATTTTTTTTTACTTGTTACAAGCAATTGAGCTTCTAGTAAATGTGGCTCAAATCAAGAATAGTCAGACAAAATTAACTAAAAATAAGACAGAATGATTTGCTTAGATTTCAGTTTTTGCAGTGCATCAACTTTCAGTCTTTTGTTGAACCTGTGCAGGTGTTTCAGGAACGAGTTGCAGCATCAGATTAAAAAATAATAAAGTTTATCAGTTTGAGGAATGAATATCTTGTCGTTGTAGTGTCTTCAGTTGAATATAAGTTAAACAGGATGTCAAAATCATAGTTTTTTGTTTTTATTTCATGTTTTAAAGGGTTAATGTCAGTCATGTTGAGTTCTTACTGATTTCTCAGTTTTCTGTTGTTTTATTTTTTGTTTTATAAATATGGTTGTTGTTAATCTGGTTGTCTCACCGACTTCTCTGTTTCTGTTTTTTATTTTTGTTTTATAAATATAGTTTTTGTTAATCTGGTGGTCTCACCGACTTCTCTGTTTCAGTTTTTTATTTATGTTTTAAAGGGTTAATGTCTGTCATGTTGAGTTCTCACCGACTTCTCTGAAGCGTTTGTACTCGTTGATGCGACAGTTCAGGGCGATGGAGGTGTGAGCCGTTTGCTCCAACAGAGAATAAAGCGGGTGAGTTTTCTCCGTGTGTTTCTGGATGGTTTGCAGCAGCAGAGGGTAACGAGCGATCCGCTGCACCGGCATCACCAGGAAGAAGGTCAGAGAGGTGGCGTTGACCTCGGGCCTGCGGGTGAACAGAGGTCAGAGGTCAGAGGTCAGAGTTTAGGAGGAGAAACCTCCTTTTTCCTCCTCGCTCTGATGAAAACTTACGCTGAGGTCTTGATGACTTTGACGATCTCGTTCCACAGCGCCTCCTTCTGTTTGTAGCTGTTCTCCAGCGCCGTCACGTAGTTATAATTCGCCAAATATTCTCTGTAGGCGGCTTCGATGTCTGAGGACAAGCTGAGGAACGAGTTACCTACGGGAGAAATAACCGTCAACAGAGAAATCACCATCATCTTTATGTAAAAACAGAGCTGCAGTTTGAGGAAGCTTCAGGTCTCTGCTTACAGAGGGTCTCCAGGTAGAGCGGGTCTCCAGGTTTGCTCTGGTTCTGGTCCAACAGGCTGAGCAGTCGCCCCGACACCTCCATGACGTCCTGGATGTGGAGGAACATGTTGTCCAGGTTCAGGAGAGGAGGCTGAGGAGGAAACGCACACAAAAATAAAGATTAAACTTAAAATTAAAGTTTAGTTTGTGATTTTAGAGGAGGCTGAGGAGGAAACACACACAAAAATAAAGAGGAGAAAACTTTTAAATAAAGTTTAGTTTGTGATTTTAGAGGAGGCTGAGGAGGAAACACACACAAAGATGAAACTTTTAAATAAAGTTTAGTTTGTGATTTTAGAGGAGAGCACACACACACTTAAGGACACCAAAGTCCAAACAAAAATGCAGATGTGTGTATTTGTTTATTTTCTTTTCTTGTTGTGAGTCAGATCTGTAACTTTAGGGGAATATGTGTGTCAGATTATTTTCCATCTGGAAATAAAGTGTTTTTACATCGGGGGGGGTTCAGACAGAAGAGTCTGGATTGAAACTGCAGCTCCTGAGATCAGAGTCAGCAGTCCGTCATGTTTTTAGTTTGTGATTATTCAGCTTTTAAGAGAAGTTTGAACATTAACAAACATCATTTCACATAAAGTCAAAGTGATGTGGTAACAGTCAAAGTTACTGACAGAGACAAAAACACAGACAGGAGGAAAAAACAATCTTACTGTGTCTGTGAGAGTCAGATAGTTCAGTCCAGTTTGATCAAATACCATATGTGTGTGTGTGTGTGTGTGTGTGTGTGTGTGTGTGTGTGTGTGTGTGTGTGTGTGTGGGTGTGTGTGTGTGTGTGTGTGTGTGTGTGTGTGTGTTCTGCTGAGAGCACAGTGGGCCGTGCTGGAAACTAAACAATGAGCACATTAACGTCGAAAACAAACCAGAAACTTTTCCCATGGAACAAAAGAATCTTTCAGTCACATTTTCCTGTTTGTGAGGGACCGTCCTCTCTTTCTGGGTGGAGAGCAGGCGTTGTCATGGTGATGATCAGCCAATCACAGTTTGCCCTGTGCTCATGTGACTGTGTGTGTTGTTGATAGTGAGTGGGAGGAGCTAAACTGAGCGACTACGATAGCGTCTGTAACTCAGAGACAGAATAATTCCACATCTTTCTCATTTACCTGCAGGAAGTCAGGTGTTCTCTTCAGTTTCTCTCTTGATGCTGCAGGTGCTCAGGGCTGTTTTTTTTTTTTTTTACCGTCTATGGCGAGTTTACGAAGCTACGCCTTTTAGCCATGCTGTTAGCTACGGTCAGGGGTAGTGAGCATGTGCAGACGCTGACACTGAGCCACAGATGCTGTTTAAAAACAAATAAACCAAACCTAACGAAGTTCCTGCAGACTTCACCTTTAACACACCTTCATCCAGGTGATAAATATTTAACTGTTTCTACTTTCACTGTCTCTAACTCTTAGTTCTCTCTCTCACCTGTAGTTTCTCTCTCTCTCACTTGTAGTTCTCACTCTCTCTCACCTGTAGTTCTTCTCTCTCTCACCTGTAGTTTCTCTCTCACATGTAGTTTCTCTCTCTCTCACCTGTAGTTTCTCTCTCTCTCACCTGTAGTTTCTCTCTCTCTCACTTGTAGTTCTCTCTCTCACTTGTAGTTTCTCTCTCACCTGTAGTTTCTCTCCCTCTCACTTGTAGTTCTCACTCTCTCTCACCTGTAGTTTCTCTCTCACCTGTAGTTTCTCTCTCACCTGTAGTTTCTCTCTCTCTCACTTGTAGTTCTCACTCTCTCTCACCTGTAGTTCTTCTCTCTCTCACCTGTAGTTTCTCTCTCACCTGTAGTTTCTAACCTCTAGTTTCTCTCTCACACCTGTAGTGTCTCACCTGTAGTTCTTCTCTCACACCTGTAGTTCTTCTCTCTCACCTGTAGTTCTTCTCTCTCACCTGTAGTTCTTCTCTCTCACCTGTATTTACTCACTCACACCTGTAGTGTCTCACCTGTAGTTCTCTCACACCTGTAGTTCTCTCTCACCTGTAGTGTCTCACCTGTAGTTCTCTCACACCTGTAGTGTCTCACCTGTAGTTCTCTCACACCTGTAGTTCTCTCTCACCTGTAGTGTCTCACCTGTAGTGTCTCACCTGTAGTGTCTCACCTGTAGTGTCTCACCTGTAGTTACTCTCTCACCTGTAGTGTCTCACCTGTAGTGTCTCACCTGTAGTGTCTCACCTGTAGTTTCTCACCTGTAGTGTCTCACCTGTAGTGTCTCACCTGTAGTGTCTCACCTGTATCTGCTGCAGGTTCCTCCTGATGGTCACCGTGCTGACCTGGAGCAGTCTCAGGTAGTTCCTCTCTCACACCTGTAGTGTCACACCTGTAGTGTCTCACCTGTATTTACTCACTCACACCTGTAGTGTCTCACCTGTAGTGTCTCACCTGTAGTGTCACACCTGTAGTTCTCTCACACCTGTAGTGTCTCACCTGTATCTGCTGCAGGTTCCTCCTGATGGTCACCGTGCTGACCTGGAGCAGTCTCAGGTAGTTTCTCTCTCTCACCTGTAGTGTCACACCTGTAGTTTTCTCACCTGTATGTGCTGCAGGTTCCTCCTGATGGTCACCGTGCTGACCTGGAGCAGTCTCAGGTAGTTTCTCTCTCACCTGTATTTACTCACTCTCACCTGTAGTGTCTCACCTGTAGTGTCTCACCTGTAGTGTCTCACCTGTATTTACTCACTCTCACCTGTAGTGTCTCACCTGTAGTTCTCTCTCACCTGTAGTGTCTCACCTGTAGTGTCACACCTGTAGTGTCTCACCTGTAGTTTCTCTCTCACACCTGTAGTTTTCTCACCTGTATGTGCTGCAGGTTCCTCCTGATGGTCACCGTGCTGACCTGGAGCAGTCTCAGGTAGTTTCTCTCTCTCACCTGTATTTACTCACTCTCACCTGTAGTGTCTCACCTGTATCTGCTGCAGGTTCCTCCTGATGGTCACCGTGCTGACCTGGAGCAGTCTCAGGTAGTTCCTCTCGGACATGACCAGCTCCTCGATGGCGAGCAGCTGCCTCTGAGCCGCTCTCTCTCTGGCTGCTCTCTCCTCCTCCTCTGTTCTCTCTCTGCTTCCTTCACTCTGCTCTGCTCCTCTGATCTGACCCTGAGGAGAAGCTTCGTCAGTGTTTGTGTTGTGGAGCTCAGATCTCCTCCTCGTCTCCTCCGTGTTGGTCTCCTCCGTGTTGGTCTCCTCCATGTTGGTCTCCTCCTCCGAACTCTCGTCTCCGCTCACTTCAGTCTCTGAGCTTCTCTCTCTCTGCTCCTGAGGTTTTTCAGTCCTTGAATCCAGAGGTGACAGAGCAGGTTTAGGCAGAGACAGAGTGAAGGAGGAGGGCTGAGGTCTCCTGGGGACCTCCATGCTGGGGGGGGGGGCACTGCTGAGGAGAAGGAGGCAGAAATTCAGGGTTAAAGGTCATCACATGTTTCACAGTCACATGACTGATGTTTGAGCTCTGACATTTGGCTTTACCTCAAAATAAACCTGAGATAATTCCTACAAAGTCAAACTAGACTCATTTATGCAGAGGGGTAAGTTAAACCTGAGGTCAGTTAAACCTGAGGTCAGTTAAACCTGAGGTAAGTCAAACCTGAGGTCAGTCAAACCTGAGGTCAGTCAAACCTGAGGTTAGTCAAACCTGAGGTCAGTTTAACTTGAGGTTACTTTAACCTGAAGTAAGTTAAACCTGAGGTAAGTTAAACCTGAGGTCAGTTAAACCTGAGGTAAGTCAAACCTGAGGTAAGTTAAACCTGAGGTAAGTTAAACCTGAGGTCAGTTAAACCTGAGGTAAGTTAAACCTGAGGTCAGTTAAACCTGAGGTCAGTTAAACCTGAGGTAAGTTAAACCTGAGGTAAGTCAAACCTGAGGTCAGTCAAACCTGAGGTCAGTTTAACTTGAGGTTACTTTAACCTGAAGTAAGTTAAACCTGAGGTAAGTTAAACCTGAGGTAAGTTAAACCTGAGGTAAGTTAAACCTGAGGTAAGTCAAACCTGAGGTCAGTCAAACCTGAGGTCAGTTTAACTTGAGGTTACTTTAACCTGAAGTAAGTTAAACCTGAGGTAAGTTAAACCTGAGGTAAGTTAAACCTGAGGTAAGTCAAACCTGAGGTAAGTCAAACCTGAGGTCAGTTTAACTTGAGGTTACTTTAA
This sequence comes from Thalassoma bifasciatum, assembly GCA_008086565.1. Lineage (NCBI taxonomy): Eukaryota > Metazoa > Chordata > Actinopteri > Labriformes > Labridae > Thalassoma > Thalassoma bifasciatum. The sequence continues at coordinate 16,716 of RPOG01006889.1, forward strand.
CCTGAAGTAAGTTAAACCTGAGGTAAGTCAAACCTGAGGTAAGTTAAACCTGAGGTCAGTTAAACCTGAGGTCAGTTAAACCTGAGGTAAGTTAAACCTGAGGTAAGTCAAACCTGAGGTCAGTCAAACCTGAGGTCAGTTTAACTTGAGGTTACTTTAACCTGAAGTAAGTTAAACCTGAGGTAAGTTAAACCTGAGGTCAGTTAAACCTGAGGTAAGTCAAACCTGAGGTAAGTTAAACCTGAGGTAAGTTAAACCTGAGGTCAGTTAAACCTGAGGTAAGTTAAACCTGAGGTAAGTTAAACCTGAGGTAAGTTAAACCAGAGGTCAGTCAAACCTGAGGTAAGTCAAACCTGAGGTAAGTTAAACCTGAGGTAAGTTAAACCTGAGGTAAGTTAAACCTGAGGTAAGTCAAATCTGAGGTTAGTTAAACCTGAGGTAAGTTAAACCTGAGGCAAGTCAAATCTGAGGGCAGTTAAACCTGAGGTTAGTTTAACCTGAGGTAAGTCAAACCTGAATTCAGTCAAACCTGAAGTTAGTTAAACCTGAGGTCATTTAAACCTGGGGTAAGTTAGACCTGAGGTTAGTTGAAATTGGGGTAAGTAAACCTGAGATCATTTAAACCTGAGGTAAGTTTAAATTGGGGTAAGTCAAACCTGAGGTCAGTTAAACTCAAATTCAGTTTTAGAAAATAAGAATATTTCATCAGATCATTAACAAAGAACTCAAAAAAGTTTTTTCATTTCTTTGCACTCAATACTATTTTAGCTTCGACTGATTTTTACTCATTTAGTCTCTTAAAGCTGATATTTTTCTTTTACTCTCGTCCATTTTAAGCAACTTTCTGATCATTTTTCAAGTTTCCCCTGAAGTTTGACCCATTTTTGCTTCTTTGTGACCATTTTTCCACCTTAAACTTCTGTTGTTATTTCTCCTCTTTGCTGTTTTTTCCTCTTTTCTCCACTTGTATAGTTTCTTTAGTAAAGGTAGTTTTTATCAGTTTGTCTCTTTGGTTGAGTAACTCTTGTGTAGAACAGAAAACATCTGCTATCAACAACTTTCCTCTGAGTCTTTAGATTTGAGGGAATAAAGTTGCTCTGAGGCTGATCACTGAGAGAACATGAGGTTTTTCTCTCTGCGTTTGTCAAATTAACTGGAATTCAATGACACCTTTGTGTGGTGGATTATCTCTGTGACATTTCCAAGAGTTAACTCCTTAAAGCTTTTCTCCTCTGTCACTCCTGCTGTGCTCCTCTAACCTCCTCTAACCTCCTCTAACCTCCTCTAACCTCCTCTAACCTCCTCTAACACTGAGGGAAGATTCAGGAGTGTCACATTTACATGACTGAGGCTGGATCCAGGAGAAATAAATCTGTTAAAAACATGTTTCAGAGTAAACTCAGAGCTCAGGATCCAAACATCTGCAGGAACATTCCTGAAATTTCTCAGCAGATAAAGAAACCGTGAACGGCTCAGGGAGCAGGAACGAACTGTTGATGATGTTTTATTTACAGATTCATGTCTTAAAGGGTCGTTTCCTCATGGATCCTCTGAGCTGACTCATCACAGAGACAGATAACGCTGATGTGACAGTCAGAGCATGACTCAGCAGAAACAGACGTCAACAGAGGCTTTAAAGCAGCGACTCTAATGAAAGGTTTATTTCTGACTCTCTGATTAAACTGCACCATCACCTCCACATGTGAGGAGTTACTCATCATAACATCTACGCGTTAAAGCCTCAGAGAAAACTGTGTGTGTGCAGGTGATTACAGCGACACCTGTGGACGGAGCTGGAACTGTTTATCCAGGATGAAGACTCCATTTCCCATGAGCACCTTAGATCCACTAACACTGAACTACCTAATGTATTAAGAAACGCTGACTTGGCTGCCTTGGCTGCCTTGGCTTTGTAATTCTTTATTTTTATGTTTTTATTTGCACTAACATCTCGTTTTATATCCTTTACATGAATTGTCTCTCTCAGATATTTAATGAGGCTAAAAAATTGGACACTAATGGTGAAATTTTGTGCTTCCCCATGTGTAAACGTGATAGCATGACAATAAAACTTCTTCAAAATTTAATCGTGTATCTTGAATTACTGGTGAATACAGCACCCTGTTTGATTTGTGTTTGTTATTGTTGGGTTTTTATATGATTTAAAGAACTTTGTCAAACCTCTTTTCATAAGCGTTGGATTAAACAAACTTGATTATTATCATAAATAAAGATCTTTTGGACAACACGTGTCACATCACACTACAAAAAATGAAATCTAATCAAGTATTTATGGCTTAGTTTTAATCAAATTTGTCTTTTTAGTCTTGATATGAGCCACATTCAACTGACAAGTTCAGAAACATGACATATTTAAAGATATTTAAAGACAAAAATGACTTCTAAATGGCTTGAAATATGTAAAAAAAATCTGCCAATGGGGGAAGAAAATTTTGCTCTCCATGTTTCTTAAAATTAGAATAATTTCTGAATATAAGAAACTTTCTTTGAGGCATTACAAGTAATTCAGATGTCATTTTTTGTCTGTGAATATCTTGAAATAAGACATTTTTCTTGACTGGTGTGGTAAAAATGGCTCATATCAAGGCTGAAAAGATATTTTCTTTTCCCAAAATAAGACATAAACATTTGCTTAGATTTCAGTTTCTTGCAGTTTAGTCCAAAAGTGTTTTATCACACTAAACGATCGTAGCTGTACGAGCTTTATTTTCATCATTTTCAGCTTAAATTTACTTTTCATTTATACTACATACTACATACTAAATGGAGTTAGTTTAATAAACGACACTTAATTTTGTGACATGTTTCAGGTCACTTCCTCTCTGGTGTTTTAACACAACAATGATGTTTTTAAAGCTGAATCAGCTGTTAGACAAAGCCGTGAATAAAGGTAAAAGAAGTTTTAATCCTTTCTTTCTTTCTCCTAAAGAGGTTTAAGGCTGAAGCAGCAGATGGTCGAGCAAAGATGAGGATTACTGACCTGCAGATAGAGCATCAAACTTCAGGACTTATTTCAAAGATAACAGAGTTTTATCATTAAAAACTGTCAGAAAAAGACTTTACATATAGATTCAGTCCAAAAACTCTGGATTTAAATTAAAAAACTGAGTCTGAAAAGTTCTTTACAGAGCTGAATGATCTCCAAAATTAAATCTAATTATGATTTATTATGCCATTATTTTGATGTATTGTTTATAAGCAATAAATAAAGCTCCATATTAGACAGAAGCAACTAGGAATAAATAACTAAAAAAAGAGCTGGTTTGATTCATATTTGATACATTTTAAATCACTTCCTATAATGAAGAGGTTGATCTGTTTTTCATTGTCTTTTTGAATAAAATAAAGTCAAACATGAGGGAGAAAACAAGGATTTTTGTTCCATATAATCCACATTTTTTGACCATTTCAGTCACTTTTCACACATTTTTCAAAGATAACAGAGTTTTATCATTAAAAACTGTCAGAAAAAGGGTTAAAATGTGGATTCGGTCCAAAAACTCTGGATTTAAATCTAAAACCTGAGTCTGAAAGTTCAAAAATAACCTAATTATGATTAATTGTGCCATTATTTTGATGTGTTGTTCACAAGCAATAAGCTCCATATTAGACAGAGACAACTTGGAATAAATAACTTGCATATTTGATAAATTTTAAATCACTTTCTATATTGAAGAGGTTGTCCTGTTTTTCATTATCTTTTTGTATAAGATAAAGTCAAACATGAAGGAGAAAACAAGGATTTTTGTTCCATATAATCCACATTTTTTAAAGATAATGGAGTTCAAACTGTCAGAAAAAGACTTTAAATGTGGATTCAGCCCAAAAACGCTGCGTTTACATCTAAAAACTTTAGTGGAAAAGTTTGTTACAGGCTTTAACTGTTTGAAAACTCTAAGAAACAGAAGCAGAAACTTGTTTGTGTTTTTAAAAGTCAGTAACTGAAGGTTTTAGATCTTATTTCCACAAACACCTCAACGTGAATTCTGACGCACAAACTTCACTAAACCAGCGAATCAGAGCAGCTCAAAGCTAAAACCTGCATCTATCCTGATCACAGTGTGTGTGTGTGTGTGTGTGTGTGTGTGTGTGAGTGTGTGTGTGTGTGACAGAGTATCTTTAAAAACATTAACGCAGTGATTACCTTGTGCAGGATCCTGATTCAGCTGCAGCCTCGATCTCTCTCTCTCTCTCTCTCTGTCCCGACTGAATCTGCTGCAGAGGACGCTGCAGCAAACACACACACACACACACACACACACACACACACACACACACACACACACACACGAGTGTAACTTTCTCCTGTGACTCACACACACACCACGCTGCTGTTCGGCCGCATGTGTCAGGAGTGTGTGAGTGTGTGAGAGAATAATAACAGAGTGTGTGAGGGGAGCAGGGGGGGATGGGAGTGGAAAGGAGGAAAAAG
>RPOG01006891.1:0-21161 GCA_008086565.1 Thalassoma bifasciatum
TTGACGTTATTGAGTATTTGCTTAATAAACCTGCCAAAGAGACAAGGTTGTTAGGAGAAATAAACAAAGTCTGGGATGTTCTACTGACATCTACTGGGGGGAAATAATCTCAAAAGACTTGCTCTTTCCCCCCTTTCTCTCCCTCCCTCTCTCTCTCTTCCTCTCTCTGTGCCCATAAAATGAAAAAATAGCAATAGATTAAACTCACATAAACTTAAGCCCTGTGATAAAACTATGTTAAAATATAAGGTACTTATGAGGACAAAAATATCTTTATATGACTCAGCCTGTTTGGGGCAGCTGCACAACATCACAGTATGTAGAATAAAGTGTTTCATATTTTTTTCTTTTTCTTTTTAGTCACAGTATGTGAAAGACTCAGAGTCAGAATTAGAATCAGAATCAAGTTTTATTTCCAAGTTCATCATCATCATTAACATCAGCTTTGTCAATTTCCTCTTTATTGGCAGACTCAGACGTCCAGTTAAAAACAAACAAGCATAGTAAGCACAAAACATAACCAACAAACAAACACCAAAAACATGTACACATACAGCTCTGGAAAAAATTAAGAGACCACTGCAAATTTTTCAGATATCAGCATCTCTACATATATGACAGTCATGTCAATGCAGTGTCTGTTGAATTCCATCACAAGCACACCTGTTTCTACCTGTTTCTACCTCATAAGGTACTGATGAGTTGATCACCTGAAACAATTCTTATTTAACGAGGAAATGTATAAAAACATTGCTGTGCTCATCACTCTCCTCTGTGAAGCTGGTGGAGAACACGCAAAGGCGCATGAGAGATGTTACGTCAAATCAGGGTTATTCTACCACATAATGATTTCTGAGTACTCACTTAGTTGAAACATCAGAAATGTGTTGTTAAAAGCTGAATATGAACTTGTTTTTTTGCGTTATTTGAAGTCTGATAACAGTGGACTTTTTGGGTATTTTGACCATTTTTAATTTTCTGCATATAAATGCTCTAAATGTCAATATTTTGAATTTAGGAGTAATGTTGTCAGTAGTTTATATAATTAAACAAAATGTTCATTTTACTCAAACAAATAGTTATAAATTGCAAAATCAGAGAAACTGAAAAATTTGCAGTGGTCTCTTAATTTTTTTCCAGAGCTGTACAAGGGAAGTGGATTGGTTTATTGGTATGATACAATGAACCGAAAAATAAGACAACTAGCAACAAGTTCAATGATACAATATGAGAAGCTGTACAATGTAAAAAGAATACAATAAAGCTAAGAAAATTTAAAAAATGTCAGGAAGAGTTGTAGCTCTTATTTTGATTCGCTCCCCTGCGGTGAAAGAACAATGTATACCTTGGCATAAAATGAAATTAACGCACAAAAACAGACCAAACTTCAAGCTGCAACACACTGGCGTGACTGGCCTCAGCGCCATCTTGATGTTAAACATTGTCAGTTGGATTTATACATCCACCAGCTATAACAAAACAAAACTTAACAGATAAGAACTGCAGCTTGTTTCACAATCCCCAACCAAATCATTGAATCCCAAACTTTTTCTTTCTCCAAGCTTTCAGACCTCAGAGTTTGGTAAAATAGGATGAAGTTTTAAAAATACCTGAGCCCCTCTTTAAGAGGTGAGCTGTCCACCAACACCAAGTTAAAGCTGCCCAATCAGCCCTCCCCCACCGCGTCCTCACACACCCTGACGGACAGCATATAGAAACTTTATTTTAATGAATCTACTCCTTGAAGGAAACAAACACTCATCCAGCTCCTCATTCTCACAATTCTATCACTTTCCTGTATCATCTCATCACTTTTCAGACTCTTATTTGTTTGCAAATTTAGAAATAGAAGCCATTAAGCTTGGTTTGAATGCTGCCATCTTGAACCTCAGCTGTCAATTAAAACGTATCAAGCAGCAGTGTTTTGGGAGACGCTTCCATACTGTACTTGAATTATTTAACAATGTGGCTTGTCTGGTTGAGAAGCATAAATTGGTATGCTGAAGTGATGCGTAGAGGTTGCATAAAAAGTAGGAAGGGTCTGCAAAAAAAGCTGTTCCAGGCTTTGTGACAGGAGTCAGACAGACATATATATATATATACATATCTTAGTGAAAATGCACTAATGGTTGAATAAATGCTCCAGTTTGGATGATGTGTTATTAGCAAAACAGTGAAAATGTGTCTGTTATTATTAACTCCAATCCGAACGTCTCAGCCAACAATACACAGGGTGACAGTCAAAACTCCCACATGGCATGGATATTATCAGTAAAGCAAATAACACATGCTAATCTGAGTATGTGCTAAGACCCTCAATTTGTCAAGAAATGATGAAGTGATAGGATTGCAAAATCAAGACGCAAATGACTTTATGGGATGACTGTGAAATATATTTTGATCACTTCTTGTTTGTAAAGATGGACAGTATGCCCGGATGCTATCTCACTGCACAAAAGTGAAGCCAAAATGCTTTATGTAGTTGGTGCTTGTGTTTGATTCCAGCGTCTACACTTGATGCTGCAAGGCTGAAAATCTACTGGTAAACCAACAAACGTCCCCCAGGTCGTTAAAGTACAGTAGATTAGATTTGTGTGGTTGTGTGTTGTGGTTGTTCTCTTATGTTGTTTTATTGTTTATCTCTCCCTCTCTGTCTATCTCCTTCTCTCTCTACGCTCTTTCCTTCTGTCACAATCCCTCTTCTGTTTTCACCCTAGTCCGTTAAAGCAGTAACCTCTAATCTTGGCAATGTACAGAAAAAAGAAATTACAAAACACCAATAAAAAATAACATTTAAAACGCAAGGGGAGCCTTATACACAAACGGCTCCTCTTGGCAAAGTAAATGTGTTCTGCAAAATACGGCAGCCAGACTACAATTCTGTTGTCGTGATGCTGGACAGGACAAGTTAAGAAATGTTGAAATATTGTTAAGTTTTTGTCTTTAAATCAACAGGTACACTGCAAAAACTGAAATCTAAGCAAGTCATTATGTCTTATTTTTAGTAAAATTTGTTTACTATTCTTGATTTGAGCCACATTTACTAGACAAGGTCATAAAAATGTCTCAATTCAAGTTTTTTTAAGACAAAAATGAGGCATCAATTACTTGTAACAAGTAAAAAAAATCTGCCAATGGGATAAGAGAAAAGATTCTTGTTTTAAGACATCTAATTTCAAGAAACTTCCCAGGCAAATTTGTCTTATACCATTGGCAGATTTTTTGACTTGTTACAAGCAATTTACACCTCATTTTTGTCTTAAAAAACTTGAAATAAGACATTTTTATGACCTGGTCTGGTGAATGTGGCTCAAATTAAGAACAATAAGACAATTTTTACTACAAATTAGACATAATGACTTGCTTAGATTTCCGTTTTTGCAGTGTAACCACCAGAAAAATGTGATAATTTGAAAATACAAATGCATCACTCAAATTTAGAAGCGTCACCTTTCTGTCAGTACTGTTTTTTTTCCCCCAAATTTTCAACAGTTTTTGAGTCACTTCATTTTTCTAACACTCCACGTGAATATTTAATCATTTTCACCTCACGTGTAAATTGAATCTTGTACCATATATTTAGGATATCTTTAAACATGCAGCCAACTATGAGTGTGTTATCTATAAACAGTCACATCCTCAAGTCTAATTCCAGACTGAAAGTTGAAGCCAACAAATGTGTGAGGTAAAATACACCCACCATAATCTATAGATATTCACCATAAGACACATGACTCCCAGTAAATGCACCCAGCTGATATCAGTGTGTGTGTGTGTGTGTATGTGTGTGTGTGTGTGTGATTTCTCACTCCAAACAGGCCCATAAATGGTTGTGTCCCATCACATCACGTGTCTCATGTTGCACCTGTGTGATGCTGATGAACGAGTGGAGCCTCAAAGGCCGGCTTGAGTGCACCGCAATTAGTTGAGGTAAATCCCAGTTTGAAATGCACTCGCTGCTGCCAAAGTGAGAGAGAGAGAGACGCCGTGAACAAAGAGGCGTCTAATGCGCCATCCTGTAAATGGCAGGTACATCAAAGAGCATATATAAAACTGAGTGTTACAGTATTTTTTTTTCTTGAACGGCTGCACGGAGCTGTCAGAGCTGGTGTGTGGTCCCCTGTTTGAACCTGTCCGAGCTGTATGTAGCTCCTGTCCACATATCAGGGGGTAAAACACTCAGATATTCACGTTGTTGAACACAAATGATGTTTCATTGCTTCCTGTCTGGGTTCGAAATAATTCCCTACACTGTCTGATGTTCCGTGTTTGAACATGTATTATGTATCAGGCTACAACTTTACACAGACAAGATTTATCTTTACACAAATGCACTACAGAAAACCAAAACTGTCAAATAGTAGTAACAAGTTGTTCAATTCATTCAGGAAGGTAAAAGCAAACCAGGCCACAAACCTTAAGTGCATTCATTGATTGGGCTCATGTCAGTGGTTAAGTGCTCCCTCTCTTTACTTTGTTGACTATCTCAATGTAATTACTTCTCTAAGTTGTCACAGCTATAATCCATCTGCTTTTCAAAAAAAAAACTACTCTGAGTGGTTTCTGAATCACTGCTGAGGCTGCAGAGAGTTTATTGATCACCGGACTGTCAGTCAGTGTGAACAGCTGTCCAGAGACTTCAACTAGTGGTTAGAGAATCAAAAAAACTGCTTTGTTTGACGGAAGGATGGAAAAACAATCTCAGTGTTTTAGAGCTAGAGTTGGAGAATTTCTTGTAACTTGGAAAGTTTCCTAAAAACTTGCGATTTTAGATCAGGAATACTGGACATTTTCAAGGTATTTATTGCTTTCAATTTGAATTCATTTTTCTAAAACTTCACAGGAAATAATGGATTTTTTTTTTGATGATGTTATTTAAAATTTTCTTGGTGGAAACTACATGGTTGAATGCAAACTCAGCTGCGTATCATGAATCACAATTCCAAGCACTGTGTGTAGAGGGCCTACAGTCTACATACAGCTCTGGAAAAAAATAAGAGACCACTGCAAATTTTTCAGAAATCAGCATCTCTATATATATGACAGTCATTTCATTGCAGTGTCTGAATTCCATGGTTTAGGAATTAATTTGCTGCTTAATCCTGCACTAGACACATTAAGCTTGAAGCAGAAATTTAAACTCACAGCCAGGCTACCCATTGTTTTGATGCACACGTACCGTGTGAGGCATCATCTGGCAACAATGTGGTTTGAAAGTGGCGAATCGGCAACACAGACTCACGGTTTAACTTAACAGATAAGAGTTTGAGTGGGCCACTTTGTCTTCATCAGGTTTGTCAAGTCACTGACAACCCTACACCACAACTCTCTGAGGAGCAGGAGCAGAACAAAAGACTGGAGGGAGAAGAGGCAGCTGAGGAAATACAATAAACACGAATCGATCGAGAGTGTGAGGATGGTGCTCCAGTTACAGCTAAAGCAAAAAGCTGTGCATGTGTCAGAGTAACTGATACGCAGGTTAATTACTCGCACACCATAACATAAAAGTATCATATACCTTATTTCTAAGTGTGTGCCTGGGTATAAAAATTAGCTGTTTTTTTCCTGACTGCATACTGTTTTTGTGGGTTCCTACATACACACAGTTTGGAGCAATAATGAGTGAAGGGACTGTTCTGGTTGTGTCAGCATTTTAAAGTATGTTCCACTACAGTCTTGTGACCTTCCTGCTGCTCCTCATGTTCTGTCGAGCTATTAGTCATTGTTTCAGCAGTGCTATTAGCGAGGTAAATCCACAGCTTCAGCATAATCCAACACATGGACGGACACATGGAATGGAAAGTTAGCCATATTTAATTCTGCAATAACCTGTTCACTTTTTTAAAATCACTTCACATTTAAGCAAGCTTGCTATTTTTCCCAGTCTAAACCCTAAGCTGAATATTTTTCAATTGAATCCATATGTTCTAATTTATTTCTTAACATATTTTTCAGAGCTGTTTGTTGATTGCCCTTTGGTCTACTAATATATTTCACTGCCACAACAGGTGGCTCTTTTAACCAAAATAGTGCAACCTTCCCAGAATTAAGGGACAGAAAGAAAACTGCCAGCTTCTCAAGAGTCAAATTAAAATTAAAAGCAAGACATTTTTCGAGGTACTCAGTGGAAACAAACAAAACAAAACTCAGAGGCAAGGTCGAGAATTCTCTGTGAAAGCAACAAAAGCAGGTTATTGTTTTTGTGTTCCTGCTGTTTGTGCCAAGTCAAAACCATTAACTAAGAGATAATGCTATTAAAGTGTCTGATTTTTAAGCTGTGGGACCAGTTTATCTGCTTTAAAATAAAGTTAGATGATTGAAAACTAACTAGAAAACTAAACCAGGAAATGCACCTAATCACACCTGCTGTTAGCATTCCTTTTGTAGCCTTATGTTTCATGTAGGGATAAAATTACAAGCAATATTTGTACATATTTTAAATATTTTGGCCTTGTTTTGCAAACCTAGATAAGAAAAAAATCCCTCATCAACCATTGCAGTAAAAACAGCTAATGTTAGGTCAGGAGTTAATTATACAGTGTCCTTAAAAAAAATTCAAATGAGCCTGATGGACATGCCTTTATCAGCAGCTGTCTGTCATTTTTAATCTAGCTTCCTATTATGGCTGAACAATATGGACAAAATTTCATATCTCGATATTAATGCCAGATATTGAGATATTGATATGATACAATATGACTCTGGGATTAGAGAAAACAAAGCATTTTCCAGAAAAATAAAAGCATCATAATATAACAGGATATAGAAAGTGGGGTTAATTGATTAGAGCTCACAGTCAGTCATCAACATTAACAGAAAGTCACTGATAATAAAAATATGACTGTCTGAGCTTTAAACGTAGGGTGAGCTGTAAAAACCCACATCATTGATATTTTCGATATTAGGATATTCATATCTTGAATTTTCATATCTTGATACCGATACGAAAACAACAGGCCTGTATCTTTCAGTATCGGAGTCAGAATCAACTTTAATGGCCAGGTATGAACATACAAGGAATTTGCTTTGGTATACTGTGCTCTCTTGTACAGGTAATAGTAAGGCATAAAAAGGGAAAATAATATTTTTTAAAAAAAAATTGCAAATACAATATTATCGACAACTATAAACACAAAAGAATAGCAAATAGACAAGACTAATATTTACAGGCTAAAAAATATATATATATTAATAGTGCAGTGGTGAGTAGTGCAACAACATTTTGCTGTAACATTAAATATCACCACTAAATTTCACTCCTATTTCCTATGCTGGGGTATGTTAAGTCAACAACACCGTAAACACAACTATGCAAGATAGCAGGATTCACATTGTTAGCTGAATTTGTCTGTTATAAACTTGCAAATTTGTATTATTCATTGGGTGTTGTTACCGATTCTACTGTTAACCAAGCATCTGTTGTGCTTTTGCAGTTGCCTCAGACTCATGTAGCTGTTGGTATAAAACATTTAGCTGTACGTATGACGCAAATCTTTTCTCTTATATCACGGTGGGTTGAGAAATTCAGTCGTGTCATCTTTACTCAGATGCAAAACGTGAGGATGAACAGAGCCAGGATTTAGTATTAGTGTTGAAAACTTATCAAACTTGAAGGTAAAGGTACCTTGAGTCTACGAAACGTGTGACGTATTCATGATCAACAGCCAGTGTTTATCTGCCACTATTGATTGAGCTGTCATGTGTGTTCAGGTGGATTTCCCCTTTAAGCTCACACTTGCTCCGTGCATAAAGAAAGGGGATAAGGGAGTGAAGAGGCTTATCTATCATGTCTGGGGGTTAATTGCCCTCAATCCAGGATCTCCTTTTGAATGTTTCCACGTCTCCAAATCAGTTCATTAGCAATTCTTTGCAATTCTTTTGTAGTGTCTTAATTGAGGGTAATTAAGTGAAGTGATGGCATTAGTGGGTCGACGGACAAAGCATCAAAACCTCAGCTCGAGGTGTAGCATACATGAACATGTCATTAATGGTGACACTCAGCAATAAAACCCACAAGCTCTCATTGTGCAGAAGCTTCAGATGAGAAGTGTGTTCATTTGCCTGAAACGTGTTTTGTTATTTAGATAAGTGGGATAATTGGAGGAGGGATGAATACGAAGGCAGAGTGCAGGTCGCAGCGTGAATCGTACAGGATTTGGTCCTCAGTGTCACGCCTCAGGGGCTGGGAAACTTTTTCATTAAAACTTACATGTTGTTCAACAATTTTGGTTGTTTTTTCTGCTGTGGAGGTGGTTGAGTGTTGGCAAAACCTGAGTGTACGACAGCTCCACAAAAGGATGTCATCTTTGAATCAGAGGGTTGGGGGTTACATTTGGCATAGGGGTGGGCGGTATTGAAAAAAAAAAAGTATTACGATTTTATTTTTGCAAATTAACGATCACGATTTTATCATGATTTTTTCATTTAGATTTTTTTGATTGGGGCTGCAGAGCAACTTTTGTCTTTCTTTTGACCATTTCATTTCTTAAAGTCAGTTTTTTGGTCCTCTCATGTGTTTTTGTTTCTTTTTTTAAATTCTACACAACTCATGAAACACGTTTTGCATCTTGCCGAACGCAATTAAATGTCAGCTGTAAAAGTTGTTGAGTTTTGGAGATTGTACAGAGCTCTAGCTTTATAAAGTTGCCTATGCACAGTCCAAATCTTTGTGAAACATTACAGGACAGAAACTGTAAATGTAAACAGTTAGAACATGATTAATTTAAGTGACAAAACTGACACATGGTAAGATGAGAGCTGGGGGCCGCTTGAAAATGGACGGTGGGCCACACTTGGCCCCTGGGCCGTAGTTTGGACACCCCTGATCTAAAGGTACCTCTTTCACGACAATTTCAATGTGGTTAAAAACTTCGAGAAACACTGATTGCAATACAATAAATCTGGTTTATATATCTGACCAACTGCCTTTGTGACAAATTTTTCTAATTTTAAAGATACTTTTTTGACCCCCTGTATGTTAAAAAGCGTCAATTATTGTTACTATTTTAACAAATTGGCTGTTTTCCATATGGTTATATGGTGAGAAGTTATGTAAACCCACCCTAAGGGTACCACACTAGTTTTTTTAGTCCTTAATGAATAACACCACTTTATCAATCTACTCTCCATCCTTCCTCCCTCTGCACTTTATTCCGTATGGTAACCTCCTCCCATGAAGCCTATATCTGGTCAAATTTGATCACAAGAAGACGAATACCGCGTGAAACTCACTTTGTGAACACCGCGATGAACAATCTGACCATTTCCCATCAAACTGCACAGTTCCAATTCCCAGCTTGTTTTTGTCCACGCAATATGAGTCTTCTGTGTGTACAAGAGAAAAAAATCCAATAAAAAGGATAATTTGCATTTTTATGACTCGGGCAATATCTGTCATATCCCATGAAGTCACTCTAACTTAATAATACACCAGGAGCAACAAAAAAACAGCATTTATGCACCATTTTTTCTGCAAAGTTTCAGTGTGATCTTTATGCAGTTAGTAAAACTTCCTCCAGTTGCTGCTCAAACACATTTTGCATGGACACAAAGTCTGTGCATAAAACTTTGGATGCAATTTTCCATCCTGATGCCTTTACAGCATTGTCACAGAGCGTTCGCCTCTGCTCTAATCATCTCTAACTGATAATTAGACAATGTTCTTTGCACCACGCTCACATTAAACACACACAAAGATCCCACTGAGCCTTGTTTTTCCTGTGAATTACACTTCTCTGGGGTAGTTGTTGTGGTTTTTCACTCATCTCTGTGTGAAAAAGCAGAGATTATCTAAGCAGGAGATCATTTAAAAGTTAAAGAGGAGAAGGCAGAAAAGAGAAAAAGTTGTGGAAGAAACACTGAATTTCACTTTTAAATATCCCCTTGTCTGCTTGTAAAGGCAAACTTTCCATTATGGGCACAGTGGCTGCCAGAATCAGACAGATTTTAAACATATAATCTGAGTATTTGTCTCTCAGCACAGAGGAGCAAAAGGCCAAATTGCCTCTTATGGTGTGTTTTTATATCAAAACAACTGTCTTAGTGAGTCACTGCTGCACAGAGCTTTAGCTGTGGGTGATGTGTTTAGTGGCACAGACACCACAGCAGGTTTCATTTGCTTCCATGCAGACACAGGTGGAAAGAGCGTTTAAGGAGGAGTCGAGTATCTTCAACAGGACAGGCCCGGAGCAAAGCTGAAGAGACAGAGTGTGTCGCTGGGACAAGGTCTCTTTTCTTCTCCTGTCTTTTGTAGTTAAAGCACGATGAGGGCTGGAAAAGCTCCAGGTTTTTCTGAGCTTTAAGCTTACACTTTCATGATCAATCCCCATGTATGTTTGTAATCCCCCTTTTACCACATTGTCTCTTAACACAGTTCATTAAAACGCCATTTCTGTATGAATATGTTTTCTCAGGTTGTCCCAGAAGCACCTGTCTCTGCTACAAATGAAACGATTTAAAAATATCTTATTGAGGAAATCCACAGTGAGACGGCAGAACTTTGACCAAACCCAAACCTCACGAATACACAGATGAGCTGAGAAACTCATAAGTTTCATTTCACTTTTTATCACCTCATTAGCTACAGTTCAGCGCACACTGAGAAGCAAACTCTGAACATCTATGTGAGTCATTTGCTCCTGACAGGCAGAGCCCAAAAGGATTTCAACAAAGTTATCAAGAGTTAAAAAACTTAGTATGAAAGCTAAAATAAGAGTTTCTATCTTTGATTATGTAAATCAAAGCTGACCTTTCACCATCAAATCAAAACTACTAATATACTCGTTTCAAAGCAACCGTCAAATGTTAGTTTCCATTTTGCCTGAAGAAGATGCAGTATATATACACTGCTTGGCCAAAAAACAAGATTACCACCTGGATTTAACAAAGCAAATAGCTAAAAGCCTCCTATTAGATAATTACTGCATGGGCGATTATCTTTCAGCTGGCAACAAGTTATTTAAGTTATTTAATGTAGGCATGCATCAAGCAGAAAACATCTAAGAAGATTGCAGAAACTACTTAAGTCGGGACTCTGGAGGAATGTAAGGTCATGTGGTCTGATGAGTCCAAATCTGCCCTGTTTCAGAGTGATGGGCGCATCAGGGTAAGAAGAGAGGAAGATAAAGGTTACACCCATCATGCCTAGTGCCTACTGTACAAGCCTGTGGGGGCAGTGCTATGATCTGGGGTTGCTGCAGTTGCTCAGGTCTAGGTTTAGCAACATTATGTTCCCAAAGAATGAGGTCAGCTGACTACCTGAATATACTGAATTATTTAGGTTATTCCATCAATGGATTTTTTTCTTCCCTGGTAGTACAGGTTCGTGGGGCTCAAACTGTGAACGAGTGGTTCGGGGAGCATGAGACATCTTTTTCACACATGGATTGGCCACCACAAAGTCCAGATCTTAACCCCATTGAGAATCTTTGGGATGTGCTGGAGAAGGCCTTGAGCAGCAGTCAGACTCTCCCATCATCAATACAAGATCTTGGTGAAAGATTAATGCGACACTGGATGGAAATAAATCTTATGAAATTGAAGAAGCTGGTTGAACCAACGCCACAACAATTGCGTGCTTTGATTAAAGCTTAAGGTGGTCCATGAAAATATTGGAGAGTGTGGCCTTTTTTCTTTTTGGTGGTGAAACTGAAATGTGATATATATATATATATATATATATATATATATATATATATACAGTATATGGTCCACCTATTAAATCGTAATTTAATTCCATAACAGCAACAGTCATAATAACATGTTAAAATGAATTATCTACATATGATTTAGCAGTGGTCAGTTGGGTTTCAAGAAAACATTCATAATTCATAATTCATCATTGTTGCCTCCAGCTGTAACAGCACTGTTGTTGTTGTTGCCTGAGGGAAGTTGAGCTGTATGGACAATAGTGGCCTAACAGACAAACGGCTGGGCAAGAGAGCTGCTTTCTTGGACTTGGCGTTAATCACTTGATGGGATGAGAGTATTAAGAAACCAATAGGGGAAGAGTGAGAGATGGGAGCAGCTACTCTAATGACAACATTAAGTGTCATGGACAAAATCTTAAGGGAAATTATGAGGCGCAATTAATTAACAATCAGGGAGATGGTCAAGCTCTGGACTTTGTATTAATGAGTGGGCTTGAATTCCATTTAGGTTTAATCTAATTGGATATTACCCCAAGAACGTCCTCACGCTGAACCGTCCAGTAAGTGGTTTCATATCTTCCAAAAGTTAAACCTCTGGACTGATATATCTGCCAGCTGATACAGTGGAGGAGATACTGGTTACTCTCAGGTATATTGGTATTGATTTTGTGAGTGCATATTGTAATGTAGTCAGTTTTACCAAAAAAGTAATCCATTAAATACTTGACATTTCATGCAGAAAAAAAAACACTTTGAGTGAGGAAAGATGGACCTGAAAGGTTAAATTCCAGCTGGAAATCTATTGCGTGATCTTCCTTTGTTGTTCCTAAGTACTGTGATGTAGCCAAAAAATATCCAGGTATTGGTGCAGCCCTACCCTGAATTTATTTGTCCAAACGTTAAAGAATTCAATGTGTCTTAAGTTCTCCCTGCAGAGAGTGAACTCACATGAATGATTTCTGATTTCTCATTTGGCCACAGACACTTGATCTCGTTTTTTATGCCTCTGAATAAGTTTGACATGGCTGTGATTTTTTTTTCTTTTTTGAAAAAAAAGGAAAATTGTGCCCATGATTACAATCTTCCCCAGACATGGATGATGCCCTGTTGGAGTCCATCGATGCTCTTTCACAGCTCATCAGAAGTCCCTGGGAAGGGAGAGGAAGAGAGGCAGAAGTGTGGAGTGCTGAATGGCAAACAGCCAAAACACAGACTGTGGCTTGGGAAGAAAAAAAAAATCCAGTCGTATTTTTGGCAGACAGAAAGGATGTTGAAGTCAGATGACATTGGCAATGACTGGAAGCATGAAAAAGTTCTCTAGTATTGATTGCCAGACATTTATGGGTTCATTGTATTGAGCTTTGTGGGTGTAGAAATTATTTAAATTACATTGATGACTCTGGAATGAGGCCTAAATTTGGACGACTGTGTGGGAAGTGAGAGGTCATCTTTATTGCTCTTGAAATAATCTATACGCATTTAAACTGAAACCACTTACAGTTATCAGTGAACAGTTTGCCTTTGGCGTTGACTGAAAAAAATCCCAGCAATTTATTTGAACTAAACCAAAACAGCAGACTGCCTGTTAGTTTTTCACTATAGCGGTGAAAGACTTTCTTGTGGGTCCTGACACGATGCATATGTCTACCCATTTTCGAGTACGTGGCAGAAGCTGGTCTCAGGGACTGGGTATTAAAAAAATTTAAAGGGAGAACTGTAGAACTGTAGAGCTGTTTTACCGAATTCCATGTGAGACTCATAGATGTGTAATTCTTGCCCAAGGCTCGGTCCACATATTTAATTTCATGAGCTGTTTGGTGAAGCCATGAATTAAGTGATAAGTTTGGTCAAAGACGGACCAGTTTGAAAATAATAAAATACGAGGGGTTTAGTTGGCCCATGCATATCGCCTTGAACTCATTAGCTGTTATTTTTCAGATGATTATCACTGATTATTCTGTAACCAGGATGATGTATAAGAAAAGACAGGGACAGAACAACACAGCAGACAAGGGTACAGGAGTTTGTGTGCAAGTCTGGTGCCTGGTGCTCAAGACCTAATCAGCTATCCACAGTGGATCTGGTTGACTAATCACACTTTGACAATGAGCGTCACTCAAATTAAGCACTGCAGATGGAAAATATACCTGCTGCCTTCATGAAGCTCTAAAGGGTCTTAATCAGCTGAAGGAGAAAGCAGAACACAGACAAGCTGTTTGGAAGAGAGATGCTTGGAAAACTTTTCAATGCACTACACGTCGGTCTTTTTATAGTTGTATAAAAGCTTTTGACTTTGAAGATTCTGAGTCACCTTGATCACTTTATATCTAAAAGTGAAGTTGAAGAGTCGAAAGTTTAACTTGGTTTCTTGGCTGTTAAGGATGAAAAACATTCTCAAAAATCGATGACAAGTTTAGATTCCTTTGAGATTTCACTCTTTTGGCAGTGGGATGAAATTTCACAGTCCTCTGGTCTGGCTTCCATCCATCCGTCCAACATCTTAACCACGGAGTCATTCAGCTAACTAACAAAAGAACAAACCAACAGACCCCATTACTGGCCAACAGAGCAACCAACAAACTGACCTACCAATCAATGGACCCACCAATCGACCAACAGACCATTCAATCTTGGAACCAGCTACTTAACCCACAGCTACATTGAGAAACTTTTAGTTTGCATTGACTTTGGGCACCTTCTCTGGCCGATGAGTGCTTCTTCTATCTTTTCTGATTTAATCCCGTCCATGTATCACTTAAAGGAAAGTGTGAAACCAGATGAGAACTCCTTGCAAGAGTTTTACATTGTGTCTTTGGAACTAAAGAAGTTTTCAATTCAAAAGTTTCAGACAGACTTTTCACCCTCCTATTTCTGAGGAGGTGTTACATTGGTGTAAGCAAATTGGACAAATGTGTAAGTCAATATAGGTGTAGTGTCATAGAAAAGCTGCGTATGAGGGTTATTCTGTAATACATCCTGAAACCAAGAGACAGCCCTTAAGGTACAACAACATACATCAGTCAAATCAACAGCTTTGATTCTTGTAACAGTTGCTTAAAAAATGGACTAAAACTCTAATATATGGACAAAAGTTGCTCCCAGTACTGGCACTTATGGAGGAAATTTACATGTAAATGAACAAATTATCCGCAGACACTGCAGGCAGTTTGCTCAGTAATGGTAACATCTCCCTAAATTATAATGTTTTTTTCTTTTAATAAATGGATGTAGTGTCTGTGACGTCACCTTAGAAGTGCCTTTGCTTGGGGGGTGACTTGAGAAACTGAAGATTTTAGCACTTTGGCGTTGTCTCATACCTTTAGACTGGATATTATTGCCCCTTGCTTAAATATAAGTTCTGTATGAAAATTTATATCATTACCTAATCTATTTCTCTGTTTAGTGAATTACAACCAACTAAAAATCCATTTCAATTTGTTACTAACCCCCGAAAATTGACAAAGGCATTTTATATTGCCATAGACATTGGTAAATGAAAAAATTAAAAGCAGCTGATTGGTAGACATAAGTTTGCTATAAGCTGTAATTGGTGGCTGTTAAGATATGACTTAGCAAACCTAATCAGAAGTTTCCTGAACAACATTGCTCCATTGAATTCAATCAGAAGTCCTGGTTTTACTGATTTAATCATCAGTAAATCTCTATATTTGGTAGGGGAAAAGGTTTTGTTCCAGTCCTGTGAGCTGCCTCTGCATAGCTCTTCATAACCATGAAAATAATCCATTTGATCCAGTCTCACTACAAGGCCAACTTGTAATTGTACAGTTTGGAAAAGTCAGAAACACGGGTAATTACTTTTTCATCCATCTTTTGGTTCAATCAGTGGTCAGCAGGGATTGGCTGCGCCCACAAAGGTCAGTGCAGCTCAAATCAAAGTTCAACTAATTTGAACTTTCTGCTCCGGCACACCCCCGGCTCCGCTCCCTTCGCAATTACGAGAATACGCCTCAAGTCTGAGCTCATAAAGCTGTCTCGTTTGCCACATTTGAGAAAAGTATGGCCGTGTGTTTTGAAAAGAGAAGTCAAACTGCTCCCATTCAAGACTTAAGCACCTCTCATTTGGGTGGATTCTGTTTTAAGATCACTAATAGCTAACCCTACTTTTGGAGACAAGCCAGGTGCCGGGAGTTCTCCTGTTAAGAGATGCTGAAAGCTTAAAAAGCAGCTGCTCGTCTGACCAACCGTTTTGAGGAGGCTACTGTTGATTGTGAGGAACTCATGAATATTTAAAGCAATTATAACGAGAGGCTTACTTTTGTGAGGCCCTTAATGGTCTCTAAGTTATAGATGAGCGGTCAAAAGGTTGAAGCCGATGTGAGAGCTCAAGAGAAACTCATAAGTCTCGTAGCAAGTTAATTGGTAGTGCCTGTTGTCTCCTGGTACACTTCCAGCACTAATGCTTCTTTACTTTCTTTTTCCTTCTGACATCTACTTCTTCGTCTTCCTTTTTTCTTTGCCTCATCCCTTTTCAAATCCTCCTCTTTCAGCTCTTTTCGTCATCCTCCACACCTATAATAATCAAGGCTGTTTATATCGAACCGTATAGTAAAGTACAAGCCAGGAAACAGTAACTGCTTCTGTTGCCGTAAAATCAGGAACATTGGCTCTTAATGAGCTTGTGCAGTGACTCTTGACGCGGGAAGGAAAGACCCGCATGAATCAATGTTTAAACCGGTTGTAAACTTATACAGGAATTTTGTTTGCTCTCGGCCCATTGAGAGAGATAACAAGACTTGTGCTGAGTCTGCAATCTGCTCTCAGAAAAAAAGTCGGGTCAGTCAATACCTGTGACACTCAGAGCAGCTGTCAGATCGATGAAGTTCACACTGTCATTGGCATCAGGACAGAGTGGATATTCTTTGAAGTCGATGATGTGTCTTGATTGCATGTTTTCTGCCGAGTTGTGGGGTGTACATTATTCATTAAAGAAGGAAAAAAAAGTTTGAGGCCATTCCCCAAGGTGCAGGTGTCAGCCATTACATTGTAAATCAGCCTCATTATTTCTGTATCTAACATGTTGGTCATTGCTGAAGGGAGGGTGAGGAGAATCTGTATGAAGTGAACTGCAGCGACCCCTTTGGCCGGAGGACTCACGCAAACTGACGTGATCTTAGATATATATAAGAAGGCTAGATGCTTCAAGGTGGAGTCAGCAGCGTCGTCACTGTGGTGGCCATCTTGGAACAGGCCTGTGCTCGGGTGCTCTGTACTGTAGTCAATGGAAAGGATTATGATTTACTCACTAAAACACTCGTAACTTGCTGAATTTTTGACGGATTCTCAAACAGATTGGTTTATTACAAACCTTATTCACATGGCTATGAATCAGGCTGAATTGAAAATATTCTTAAGTTTGTAGGTTAATTAGCTAAATTTCTGACATTTATAACAAACCAAGCCGTTTGAAAATCGGTTGAGAATTGAGCAGTCTGCAGTTATTTTAAAGCCCATGCTCCATTGACTGTAATGTAATGAGTGATCAAGCAGCCCATGTATGTGTATTGCTCATGTATTTGCTCTGAAAGTGAAAGTAGAACAGATATTCATTTTAACTCTTCTCTTCTTTATTCAAGACAATATTTTACATACAATACGACAAGGTGACGCTTTCATCAACAGCCATGTAGTGCTGTTGTTTGAAACATGACAGCGAACTTTGTAGGTTTTTACCATAGCTAAGTAGACGCATCCACAAAGCAAATGAATCTTGGTTATTTCCTTCCAGTGCTCATCTACCTAGCAGAGCCAACATAACCTCACTCTCCATTTTATTGATAGACTTTCAGGTTTGAACAGATCACTGCAGTATAACTGCTGCAAGTGTATTGGAATGAGCATTTTCTCAAATAGCTTAACCCACGTTTTAGCCTCTAGATTGTGCTTTAGCCTTTAGCCCATGTTCTATCACTCTCCCATTTAGCTTTCTCCTACTCGTCCATATACAACAGCATAAGCATTCATTTGTGTTAGCTTGAGACCCAAATTATGATATCAACTCTCTTTTTAAGACTCTGATTGGATAAGTTATATATACTACTAATTAGTGGCTTAATTTTCCACAAGTTTTTCAATAACTGTTTAACTGTTTTCATTTGCTTTGGTGGTGTTGAAGGGTTAACAAGAGTTTTGGTAAAAACAATTCCCTGCTGTGGTGGGAAACATGATTAACGAGGCAGAATAAAAAGTAAATTGTTGACAAAAAATGACAATTAAGTGACTCTGTTTGCGTGACTGATAGGTACTAATTTGCTCCACCGTTTGCCTGTTATCAAACTGGGAAAATTTTGCATCACTTATTTAAACTCAGACAGTCTGAAACAAATGTTTTAATGTTTGATTTGAAAATGTATAGAGCAAAGTAAACCATAACCACCCCTCCTCTCTTTGTTTTGTCTTAGTTACACATAATTATGTTATACTCGGTAATTTCAAGATAATTGTGACATTTAAGAGGTCCCAGTTGGGGAGTTATATTTTTTGAACATCTGCAGTAAATGCTGCATCAAAGCACACAGTGTAGTGTAAGAGAAATGGATATTAACTTCACATAATATGATAGTGTTTGATTCGCTGTATAATGTAATAGAATGCAAATGACAAATAGGAAAATAAGTTCCATGGTAATTAGGATTATATAATTATAAAAATGTTATTATTTTTGCCTGTCTCTTTAGTCGCTCCCTGGTGCTCTAAAACATTTTCAACTAACCATGTCGAAAGAGGCTAACGGGGTCATTGCTGTGTCTGTTTGCATGCTGGGTCTGTTTGCATGCTGTGTCGCCCTAGGTGTGCGTATGTGTGCCCGTGTTTGTTGACTGTTGATTATCAATTTTAAGATGAGGCACTCAGACGTCCCATCACTTCATAAAATGCCAAGAAATCTTTGATGAAAAAATGTGATTCCACCCAAAGATAGAGAATTAAAAAGATATACATGAAGCTCCTTTTTCCTTATTCACGACACACGATTAAAGCCAGAGTTTCATTTGTGCCTGATCCTGCTGGAAGAGCATCAAGACTGGGACCTTTCTGATTGGATCCAACGCCTCCTTTGTCACTGTCAAATCCTAAATAAATTCTGTTTGACATTTATATTAGCTTTTCTATCATTCTGTGTCTTTACCACTTAGAGTACAGATGAATGCTGTGTTTTGTTGCTTGTGTGCATTTTAAACCTCATTTTTGAAAAACAGATAAAGAATTTGAGGTCAGGTGGTGATTATATCATGTCTGGGCATCTACCACATGCAAGTTTGTGCACAACAAAAGAGCTAAGTTGATGTTATTCGGACTTCAGTCAGTCGTACACACTGGAACAGGTCAAAGTTGGAAACCCTGTGCTTTGTAAAGTTGCATACACACATTTATGCTGCTACTGGAGGCTAAAAACAACACCAAGAATGAGAAATAAAGTAATGAAAAGCTGATAAAGGAGTACAAGAGGGACAGTTTATAGCCTTAAAAAAAGCCCAGTAGCTCCTCTTTAAAAGGAAGCAGCGAGAAAATGAGGAGGGTGCAAGCCTCACATTTAGGATTTGTGCTGTCTGTCCACTGTGCTGTAGAAGATTGTCAGTATGTCCCTCAGAGACATTGAGGGAGAAAAGTGCACAGCTGATTGTATGCGCCTCTCAGGTTGACTTCGGGCAGTCGCTGTGAATAATCCCGTGAGCTTCATGCTCTGTGGATTTTGATGCATTCGGTGACTCCTCTGACCCGCCAGGACAGGTCTTTCCCTCTCTTCCTGGATGTCAAGATTTACAAACTAAGCTCTGATTACCCATCCACGTTCATCGATTTAGTTTATGAGCTTTATAAAACAGCCTGTCAAGGCACACGCCCTCACTCCCCCTCAGTTTACTTCTCTTTCAGTGAATGCTCCAAGCACACTGCTTGTTATTCAATCTTATATTCAATATATAAAAGTGCTGAAATAACATATTGTAATTAAAGTCACAGTTTTCACCATTTCTTTGAGAATTCATCACATTTTATCCAACAAGATGATTGTTGTGAATATTAGGTGTTAAGGTGTGAGAACTGATCGTGACCAAGTTTCTTTTAAAAATACTTTTATTTTTCACCAGTAGAAAGAGTCCAAATATCATTTTCTCTACTTCTCACATCTTCCATTTCTGGTGATTTTCTTAACTTATTCTTCTGCCAAGCCATGAAACAAAAGAATAGCAGTTATTTTGTGGAGTTAATGATAAGTCTTATTTAACAAAAGCAGTCAACACTGAGCCTTATCTCATTTCAAAGTGTGGATCTCTCACTTTCTTGTGCACACCCACTCATCATACCTCTCAGGTCTCATTTAGCGAGCAAGAAAGGAAAATTGTTGTGATCCGCAGAGACGATTAGCTCCTCAGCAGAGCCTTTGGCAATGCTGTGGTCCCATCTGCAATCATGCCTCACTATACTTAGACGCACCTCACTTTCAGAGCAGAATTACAAAGCAGTTCAGATGTGTTTGAGTCTTATTTAAATACATCAATCAAGGCATTTTAAGGATCACAATAAAAGGTAAACATCAGAAATCCAGTTTAACATAAAAAATGTTGTTCAATCTAAAATAAATGGACCCGATTTAGACTTAAAGAGGGGTATCCTGCTCTCCCACATTTTAAATTATAGATGAATTAACAATGCTGGATGCTTAACATAGAGATTTTCAAAATGTCGCAAATACATATGGTGAAATAAAAACACACAACAACACAATTAGTCAAAGAACTGCTCAAAATGTTGCCGCCTTAAAGTAGCACATGGTCTTCAGATGACTTGTTGAAATGTCGAGGTCATCACATGAGAATCTCATAACTGATTCATGACACATTAGAAGGGTGGGCCCTCTAAGGTCTGTCTAATGTTCTGCACAGGAGTCTTAAAGCAACAGCAACTGAAATAAAGCGTGTCAGTCAGAGGCTTAAATAACATTTTGTAAAAACACTAGAGTGAGGGTTTTTTAAGCTTTAGATAATATAAAGCTCCTAACATAGGGAAATTAAAAGGCTTTAAAAAAATCACAATACCCCCTCTTTAAAGGTAGGGTCTGAAGGTTTTTCTTTAAAAAATATAATGACAACTTTGACGGGTATAATCCTGCTCTGCCTAAACTGTCTCCTCTGCCTGTTTGTTGATGTTTTGGTTGTCTCTGGAGATTTCTGGGCAGAGAGTAGGCGAGGTAACCCCAGCCAATCAGAGTGATATCTGCAGGAAGTCAGGTGTATGGCTTTGTAGCCATTTGGAGCCCACATAGAAGCACAATGCTGCTGCTGGCACTGAGCCACAGAGGAGGAGCCCAGTTTAGATAGTGTGTTTACAAACAGTAACAAAAGTTCCAGCAGACCCTACCTTTAATAAACTAAAACAAATTGTTGTGAGTAGAGTTGTGCTCTGGCAACTGGTCATGCTCACATTGTCAAACCTGTCAACCGACTTTACAATCCATAAAACAGTTTTCTAGTCATAAACATGCATAACATTAAGCAT